>CM053610.1:112492525-112506246 GCA_028646535.1 Procyon lotor
GGCTTTAACCCACTGAGCCACCCAGGCGCCCCAAGAGTTGACAATTTCTTATCAAATTCACAGATAAATACTTAATACCTTCAGTGTTCAATTGCTGCTCAAAATAAACTATCTCTTAGAAAACAAATAGTACCAAGAAATCAGACAATTTTATAAAGCTTGATACAACTGAAACAATTATTTTTACATATAAATGAAATACTAACTCCAACAAAGCATTTAGTGTATAATTCATATTAAAACTTTTAAGATTACAAAAATTTTTTTCTTAAAGTAATGTCTGCATGTGGTTTTCCTTATTTTTTTAATCCCCATATTTTTTAAAGATTTTATTTACTTTAGAGAAAGAGAGGGGCGAAAGAGTGGAGGAAGGATAGAGGGGGAGGGAGAGGGCGAGGGAGAGGACTCTCAAGCAGACTCCGTGCTGAGCGCAGAGCCCAATGTAGGGCTCCACCTTAGGACCCTGAGATCATGACCTGATCCGAAATCAAGAGTTGGTTGCTTAACCAACTGGACCACCCAGGTGCGCCTCCCCATTTTTCATACATATATTTGATTTAATCCTAAATAAATAACTAGCTTTAGAATAACAGAGAATGGTATAGTAGTGGTCTAGAGATATGAACTCTTCTTGGTTTTGCTGCTGAATTTATACTAAAGTTTAAACTGTGTGCTATATCCAGTAGGTGTTCCAGTAGATGGCAGTGATGCATAATGACCACATGCTGTAGAGAAGTGGTGCTGAGTTCCATCTGCTCTTTGATATTTTAGAAATTATCTTTTTTTTATAAGATTCAGGATTGATTTTTCTCTTGGTTGTGTAGAAAAATATTGTTTTATTTCATGAATGCGTTTTACGTCATAACACATGTGTTGTGTAGTTATGAATGTTTGCTGGATGAGCACAATTATTATTAAACAGTTAAAATTTAACTTTTCAAATGTTTTAACTTCTTAATTATAATTCATATCAATATAATGGGATTTATTCTTCACATGGTGTATTTTTTACACAAAGCGCTGATTAGCATGGAGGGGTAGTCCCTCAGCATTTCAACTTATCTTTGAGCAGTTATTTGTGTGTAAATAAAAATATGTCTGAGAAAAGACTAAGCTTTCATTTAGGAACTATAAATGGGATTCTTAGAGTCTCTCTGAATTGGTATTATTCTTAGAGTAATACATTTGGTTTCAAGAAATTTGAAATCACGGCAGCAGGAGAGCTGCTGTCTCACAGGGGTCCTCCTGTGAGAGGAAGGAGGGGGGTTGCCCCTCATTAGCATTTTCTCCTTTTGGCTTGGGTATCTCCAGCTTCTTGCCCAGGCACCAGGTTCTCTGCTGGGTGCCTTCGTTCTCTTGCAGCTTTATAACGCTCGGTGGTTAGAACAGTTCCATGTGATTAACAAGGAAGATTGTGGTTCAGAAAGTTTAGGTCACTTCCCAAAGTCACTTAGCTCTTAAGTAGTAGAGCTCTTTCCCCCGGTCTCTCAGAGACCCTGAACTACTTAGGTGCCTGTCACCGTTCTATACACTTTGTTTTAACACCTTTTATTCTCGCAATCTGTGAAGCAGTAAGTGTTGTTATTCTTATTTTACACGTGAGAAAATCGAAGCCCAGACAAGGTGAGTCACTTCCTGAATGTCTCACAGCCGCTAAGTGGTAGCGCTGAGTAACCCGGCTCAGAGGTCACGTGCAGAGGGTGCTGCCTCTCACAGCACCGTAATGTCAAAATTTTCTTCAGCTGTAGCCTTGTCCAGGCTACTTAAGACACTGAAAGTTTATGATGAAAATGAAGTGTCTGAAGTTTTTACATTCTGTGTTCTCCATTTCTTTCTAGAATATTAGAAGATAGTAATACTCTAAGATATAAGATGCTTAATATAAATTGTCTTATTTACTCCAGTGACAACTAACCTATTAAGTAGGCATTGCTTTATTATTTTTTCTACAGTTTTTCTTTACCTTCATAAAAACATCAGCTTTCTCTATTTAAATAACCTATTAGTTACTACGTTTTTCAGTTTTCCTCCCCCCCACCCCCGCCCCGACCTTTAACAGAATAAATATAGTCCATGTCAGTCTGTGGTTTGGGTACAGAAGAGGACTTAGGTCAGGCTCTTTTACCTCCCTTTAGTTGAGTATATTGCTTAGAAGTACACTGTGTCTCAGGATTGCAGAAACACTAATCAACTTTTACATGTCAAGGGCTGTGTGCTTGAAGCCCCAGGTGCTGGGCCCTCTACATGTTCTATGAAGAAGGTGGCAAGTGGTGAAAGTCTGGGTCCCCATGAGATGGAAGCAGGAGAACTGTGAAAATGAATAAAAGGTTTTTAAATTCTTCAAAGAAATTCGTATTTCAGTTCAATCCAACAAACATATATGAAGTGTGTATTATTTGTGGGTCCTGCTGCTGGATGTTGGAGATAGAGTGGTGGATAAATACATGTATATTTATCCGCTAAGTTGAATGAGTGATCCGACTTGCAGAAATTTACTCTGAATGTACACCTCCACAAGTATAAAACCATGCAATTTAAGTGTACATGTATAGGAACATTGGTTGAATGGATTTTAGCATATGTATCCTAGTATTGTGTAACTGTAGAAAAGAACGAGGAAAAATTCTGTGATTGAAATTGAGGAATTTCCAGGATATATTAAGTGAAAATGGCGAAGTGTGAAAGAGTATACAACATGATAGTGTTTATATAAGAAGGAGGAATAAGACCATTTATATGTAAATAGGTAGGTTTTTTTTTTTTGTAAAAATAGAAAACGAACTCCTAGGAAGGGTAAACTAGATCTTGGTGAGAATGCTTGCCTGTCATGGGTGCAGAGATGGGGTATGAGGCATCTCTGTACATTTTCATGTGGTTAGACTCCAGTCATATTCCAAAATAAAGAGGATGGAAAAAAGCAAATCTTAGTATTGAATAAAAACAGAAAGAAGTGATCCTAACTGTATATGAAATTCATAACATAACCACACAGAGAAAATAATTCAATCACCTTTGAACTTAGTACTCTCTTTATTCTTAGTGGAATATATTGTAAGGACAGAATTAACTGCAAAGAAATCTTGAGCTTGTTGTTGGTAATAGTATTGTAGTTACACCTTTGAAATCCTTTTAAGCATATTGTATGATAGAATAAATGAATAAATAAATAAATAGACATTTTGGGGAACTAGTATTTTTCCCTTGGGAGAAAGGAGATGCAAATATTGAATAATAATTATTCGTTGCTTTGCTAACATTTTAACTTAAGGACATAGTTTAAATTAAATGCATCCAAGAACTGTACTTCTTAGTTCATACAATTCCAGTAAGCTTTACACACATGCTACCTGTAGTTGAGAATCATTATGTATATAAACATAGCTTAATTGAAGGCTTAAAAAAAACCCCAGTGTTTTGTTTCATGGTAGCAGGGTGAATCACAAACCACACTTGGTTGGTGGATTGATTCTAATGTCAGTACCAGTACCTCTAAAAAGTACGAAGCCAATGGATGCAGAAGGGGCAGCGCTCATTAGTGTGTTAAGAACGAAATCTATAAATTTCCAGGAAGTCAGGTTAGCCACTTCAGACCCTACAGGAAGGAAATAAGATGGACAGTTCATCAAGGAGGTCAAGTATGATCAGAATCTGCAACTCTTAGATTAGTAAATTATTCGGGTGAAATCATATAGATCTTAAAAAGTCCATTGTCCCATTTCTTTGCAGAGAATTTCTTATTCCCGCATGTTAGATTGAAGATGCTGAACATGTTCGTGTGAAACAGAGCTTTTAACTTATTGTTGGGTAGTACTTTAAATTAGAAAGTACTAGTTTGGGAGTTTCCTGTTTAGTTTTTGCTGGGATAGTGGCAGGAAGACGAAAGATACAAAAGGGTGAGGAGTAATTTGATCTCATTTTAGATATTATCATTTGAACATAACATGTTTTCCTAAAATCTTGCCTTTTCTTTTCTTGAAGAAACCAAGATGAGTAGGGGATAGAGACCCATGGCTTCCCTTGAGTTTTGTTTATCCATTCTAGTTAATTTTCTTCACTCAACCTGCGTTTAGTGTGAGTTTTTACTGCGGGCCAAGGCTTACATGTATGTTTGTCCTTTATGCTTTCAGTGTTGCAGGGCTGGCCCAGGAGGTGGGGTGCATAGAGGGACAGATGTAACAAGTACATTATGCCCTTAAGGAACTTACATGTTTTTAAATTAAAATTGTTTTCCATTTGAAAATACTTTCAAACTTACAAAATTTGCAAGAATAAGAACAGTATAGAGAACCCCATGTGCCCTTTATTTAGTTCCTCTGCAGTTAAGGTTCTCTCTCAATTGCTCTATTGTTAGTTCACACTGTCTCCTGTGCTGACTCAACACACACACACACACACCCCACCCCCCCACCTTTATTCTAAACCATTAGAGGGTAACTTTCATACGGAATATCTTTTGTCCCTAACTTGAGTTTTGAGGAACTTATGTTTACCCTGAAGGTAAAACATACACACTTGAAACAATCAGAGGGAAGTAAAAATATGATAGCTCAAACAATTAGCCATTTAAAAAGTTTCATCATCATCAGGCTGAAACATTGCTTTCTGGATGGTAAAACACTTCTCGGGCTGAAACTACTGTTCTTCGATGATAGAAAATTGCTTGACTGTCAAACTGTATGAGTTTCTAATGTTCATGGAAATGTTCAAAAATTTACATTTTTAGTGAATTAAAATGTATCTTACAAAAGGTAATATATCACCTATAGCTTAAAGAGTAGTCATTTTTTTACTTTGTTTATGAAATAGAACATTTGCCAAAGAAATGTTTTTGATAGGGTATTTTTCATCATATTAATAAAAAGAGCTTGGAGTGAAGTTTTGTAGGGGATACTTTATTTTGTTCAAGTAAATATAGAATATTCTATATTGGAGATAAAATGAGATAATTAGAACTTTGTTTTGCCATTAAATTAATCATTATTTAAGACTTTAGCACTTGCTGGGCCTACCATCCATTAATGCATTGGATTCAGGGGGATTTTTAGATTTTTAAAAACGATTTTATTTAATTAAGAGAGAGAGAACAAGAGAGAAAGCATGAGCAGGGTAAAGGGCAGGGGGAGAAGCAGATTCCCCGCTGAGCAGGGAGCCCGATGCAGGCCTCCATCCCTGGACTCCGGGATCATGACCTGAGCTGAAGACAGACACTTAACTGAGCCATCCAGGTGGCTGTAGCCTTTTTTTTTTTTTTTTAAAGAAAAAAAGTGTGATTTATATGCCTACAAATACTTACAAAGACTGTTTTGTAGCTAGTCTAAGGAAGAGAGAAAAAGACAATGTAGTAAGAATCTTCAAGAATTCATTAAGGAATTGACTTAATAATTGAATTTAAGAAGATTTGGAATGAAAAACTATGGGTAGACAATTTGGTCAGCATATTGAAAGAACATATATGTTAGAATAATTTAGATGCCTTTTTTTAGTTAACTATGGTTGAGTTTTTTTTTTTCATTGCTTGTCATTTGAATAATAAAAAGTTTTATTTACAGCAGACAAAAACAGCAGTATATAATTGATATTCATTTATTTTATTAAAGAAATCTGATTTGATAAAAACAATCAGAAAATAGTATTTTTAACACTAGTAGTAAAATTTATTTTTTAATCCATAAAAAGCCTCATTTATTTTTATAGCAACTTGATGACACATCTGCTTGCTTTATTCAGCTGAAAAAGAAAATGTTGGTTCTTGGTGTTTGGTAAAATTGCTTTGTTAAATTATTTTCTAAATTGTTCAACTTTTAACAAATGACATTTGATACTAACACTGGAAAGCAATTTCAGCTAATTAAGTAGATCCCTCTATAAACCATTGGAACATTAAGATGACATACTGTTCATTCAAGATTATTTTAATTGGTACAATTATTGTAATTTTCTTGCAATTATGTGTTGAGCTAAAAGCTTTTGTCTAGATCATTTGAGGGTTTTTTTTTTTGTTAACATACATTTAGTAAGAAGAAAGGGAGTAAAATAAAAACTATAGATAAAGATTTTCTGTCTACTTTTTATTACGACGTTTTAGACAACCGTTGAAATATTTTAGTATAAAACTTTATTTCTGGTATTTTTCAGTAAGCATTTTAAGCAATGATAGAGGTTTTTAAAAGATCAGTTTAAATAGTTTTCATGAAGATAATGTTTTAAATTTCTGTTTTGACACTACTCAAACAGTCATTTACTCAGGATGATATGGTCAGAATAGTTTTGTGATAAGGATAATGCCATACTTTATTTTGATTGTTTAAAACAGTTGAATAAGTTTTGAGAGAGCCTTAGAATGGTAACCATGTTCTACTTCACTGAAATAGCTGTTTGCTGAATAGGCAAGGTAAACATCTAACTTATAACGTTTATGCTTAATTCAGTATCTTTAAAGTTTTTAAGTAGTGGCATTTCTGTACTTGACATTTTTCATAATAAAACCTCATATCTTATGATGATCTTGATATTCAGCCAAAATTTTCCCAAGTTTAATTTGCTCCTTTCTAGTTATCTCATGCCTCCCTTAGCTCTCACTGACCTCCTTCCTCTTTCCTTCATGTTCTGGGCGATTATTTGTTGCCCCCCCCCCCCCCCCCATCATATGACCCACATTATGAACAGGTTTATTTCTGTTACATGTGGATTTAAGTCATGAATTTCAGTAGCACGAAAAGCTGGATACTAGTTTAGATTTGTGAAGTTGTCTCATCTTCTTTGTAGTACAAAATACATCCTTTGTACTAAGGATATTTCTTCTAATTTAGATTTTGAGATACTAGAAATACTTCTTCCGAACACTGTTTCATGCATGTTGTTTTGGTGCTTTTTATATGTAGTTTAGAATCTTAATGAAAGTCTATCTTTTTGGTATGATGTGACCTCTATATGTGTTGGTGTTGTCACCATTCAACATTTATTAAATTACTATCTTGTATATAATTGTTGTTTCCATCTTTCTTCCCAAAACACACTGTCCCTTAATATATATAATGTAAATACTGTATTCAGGATAGTTCTTGTTGAGAAGGGAAAAGTTGAGTGAAGAATTAAAGGAAGTGAGAGAAATAGCCAAGCAGATATCTAGGGAAAGCATTTCTAGGCAGAGGGAACAGTATGGACAAAAGTCTTAAGACCTGAGAGTTCTTGGAACGTACCAGTAATAGCAACAACAAGGGATTTGATATGGCTAGAGAGGACTCAGTAAAGGGGAAGAGGTAGGAGATGAAGTCAGGGGAATATGGGACATGGAGGATCATTGTGAAGGTTTTGGCTTTTTATCCTGAGTAACAAGGAGATCTCTGGCAGAGTCTTGAAAAAATTGTACCCATACCCTTTATGCTCTAAGGTGCCTAGTATTTGGTTGCATCAGTGTAACCTGGCCCGAGTTAGGGAATTCTGTTGACACAAGGGAGCATATTTTGAGAATCCTGTGCTGGTAGGGGGATAAGAGTGAATCCAGGTGGGAAAATTAGGATAAATGAAAAGCAGCAAGTAGGTGGGGATCCCACAGTAAAGATAAAACGAGTGATAGAGTATGGCCCATTGAGACAAATGTGAAAAAGCTAAGAAATGAGCAATATCCTGTATAGTCTTATTGCCGGGTACTGAAGAAAACTAGTTATTCTAAACAACCTCAACAATTCATATGACTAATTTCCCTGTATGTCTTTCCTGTTGTAATAGTTTCTTCTCTTAAGATCATTTTATTCTTTATTTTCTAGTAAAATGTTGGGTTCAGAAGACTATTTTTTTTTTTTTTTAAAGATTTTATTTATTTGACAGAGAGAAACACAGCGAGAGAGGGAACACAAGCAGAGGGAATGGTAGCGGGAGAAGCAGGCTTCCCGCAGAGCGGAGAGCCCGATGCGGGGCTCGATCCCAGGACCCTGGGATCTTACCTGGGCCGAAGGCAGACGCTCAACGACTGAGCCACCCAGGTGCCCCCAGAAGACTATTTTTTGAATTGTTTTTTAAATTGCCTTCTTTTCCTTAGACTTGCCAGCGGCATGGCTTGTCTTCTAATCCCCACATTTAAACCCCCACCAGAGAGTGAAAGGTGGTTTCCATAGCATTGACTGATAGGTGTAAAGAACAACTAACGCATTGCTTGTTGAGTAATACTGAATTTGATTTTTGAGTACGTTAAGATGCAAATGATGGTCATTGTGTGTCAATTAGGGCTCTAAGGTTAAAGAGAAATAATTGGTCAAAATTTGATATAGAAGAATCAGGTTTATCTGGAGTTCTAAATAGTCCTAGCCTGGATCTCCAGCCCATTCTCATGCCTTCTCCCTTTTGCTTTTTTTTTTTTTCCTCTACCCACTTGCTTTTCACCTTTCCACGTGCACTTCTCTGTGGCCCATCCTCCCCTCCCCCACCTCATTCACATCTTAAATCCCACAACCTCAGGAATCCTTTTGTGACCAGGCATACCCCATTCTCCCAAGATTTTACTAGATATGTTCATTATATGCTGGTATTTTCCTTCATAGTGCTATCATAGTTACCCTTCTTTAAATATTTGCATTGTTCTTTCTTTAATGTTTGTTTCCTGAACTAGACTATAACTCCATGGACTGTAACTTCCTTAAACCTTGCTGAATTCCTCGCTTCTAGACATTTTTGGTATAGAGTGGGCAGTAGTGATTACTTCTGAAACAGTAAAGAAATATGATGATGACATTTGTATTGAGGAAAGCATGGACTGGGGAAAGGTGGTGAATGAGAAGCCACATTTTATCTTGAGACTACTATCCATACAGACACTTGTTCTTCGGTTCTAAATATGGGTAAAATGTTTCCTTCTTATTACACCAGTAAATCCCTGGGTCAGGCACTTAGTAAGTTCCCAGTACACACAATTGAATGGTGATTACATATTTCAGTTAACACCTACTAGTTTCCACCTTTTGTAGGGTGATACTAAAATCAAAGCAGTGTTTTCATTAGACATTTCCCTAAACTCTTGAGTTCAGCTACATTTCTAAGGTTTCTTGCATTTATAATCCTTTTCTGAATGCCGTGGTTTGGAATTGCTTCATATCGGCACACTTTTAGACAGGTCCCTCTCACTTCAGGTCCTACTTACAGGCTGTTGTCAGTATTGTGTAAAAAGGCCTCATGAATTAGCTGCACTCCATTTTTGTCATGTTAAACACTTTCATTGGGTTCATTCATTAAGCAAATATTTATATATAGAGTCTGTTATGTACTGGGTACATGTTAATAAAAGTACTAGTTAGTATTAGTTGAGCCCTCGATATATTTGTTATATGTCACACATTGAATTAAGCACTTTACATAGATTATTTTATTTAATACTAATTCTGGGAGGAAAAGAGTGGCTAAGATCACACAGCTATAACTGTTGGACCTTCCCCAGGCCTATTTCTGGAAGTCAGGAGATGGTCTGTGATTACATAGTGGGGCAGTAGGTCTGAGACACTAGAAATGCAGAACTATAGTAACTTTATTATTTCCAGGCATATTTTATCCATTTTTCAAATAAATACTTAGAATTTTTTTATTATAGTCAATGGGTATGTTATTGTGTATCAGTGGGCAGACATTTTTCCAGAGGATTGAATATCTTCTCTATTAAAAAAATGCAAACTTCTTACCAACCTATATAAAACCCCAAATAAATGCTTTATTTAGTTCTAATTGTATCTAGTAACTGCGGTA
The DNA here is from genome assembly GCA_028646535.1 of Procyon lotor. NCBI lineage: Eukaryota > Metazoa > Chordata > Mammalia > Carnivora > Procyonidae > Procyon > Procyon lotor. The sequence continues at coordinate 112,502,255 of CM053610.1, forward strand.
GGTTTTGTAGGGTATGCTTAAAAAAATCAGTTGTGATATTTGGCACTTAAACAGCTGGTACATCTGTTTAACTCTATACTATTTTTATATGCACTAAGAGGCTGTAATTTTTTTAGGTAACTTTTCAATAACTTTTGCTTTAAATAGCATAAAACTGATTTTTAAAATACTCATTTAAAGTCATGATGCCATGTTCAGTAATTTTATGGTAATGTTAGAATAAAGAAAGAATTTTAAATATTCCAAAGTTGTGTGCTTCTAACGCCAACATGAAAAATTGAACTATATTAGCTAAGGTTATTTGGAAACACAGAAATAGAAAAATTAATTTCTCTAAAGTATATGTTTTAATATGTAAAACAAAAAGTAATTGCCTATGAAGGTTTACAGTTTATTTTATGATAAAGTAAGAGTATTATGCCCAATTATATTTAAGAAACCCCACCCCGATTATTGAAGAATTCAAATTTGCCACCAAACTATAAATATTTATATATATTTAGTCTATATATAGAGACTTTCAGAGATCAGGTTTTTTTTTACCTGCAATTATTTTTTACAGCAGAGGTTTCTGATTTCATAATTTCTTTTTTTTTTTTTTTAAAGATTTTTTTATTTATTTGACAGAGAGAAACACAGCGAGATAGGGAACACAAGCAGGGGGAGTGGTAGCGGGAGAAGCAGGCTTCCTGCCGAGCAAGGAGCCGGATGTGGGGCTCGATCCCAGGACCCCGGGATCATGACCCGGGCCGAAGGCAGACGCCCAACGACTGAGCCACCCAGGTGCCCCTGATTTCATAATTTCAAATCAAAATATTTTTAAGACTTCTCGAAATATGAGAGTAAACAACAAAAAATGCCATGTAATTGAGGCAGTAAAGGGGTGGTGCTGCTGTAAAGCCAAGCTGCGAGCGGCTTCTGTTGCAGTACTCAAGACGTCCACGAGGTGGGGGTGTTTTACTAGAGACATTGGGATTAGCATTGTCAGCCAAGAAATAAGATCTAATGCATTTTTGCTTTTCTCTTTCCACAGCAGGAAAACACTGAGTTTAAATATGAATATTTTAAACTTTAAAGTTTAATTTCCATTCCTATTTTTTAATGACTTCACAGGACATTCATAAGCACTGAGAATCGTGATGATAGGCAAATGAGTGATTATCTGATCATATGGCATAGTCTTTATTAAGTTAAGTAGTACCTTTTCCTGCTAAAATCTTTTAAATTAGCTTTTGGGAAGAGGGTGGATGTGTAAAAGAGGACTGTTTAAAATTGGTTTGCTTAAAAATGTGTATTTGGGTGAAAAAGTATTAAATTCTAATTATTGTAGGTCTTGGGTTCCATACTTATTAGACATAAATCTTTAACATAGCTTCTCTAATAAAGGTTTTGTTTTAATCTGAGGCATATTCATAGGCAGGCCTTGATTTCACAGCCTCCATTCTCTATGCCCGCTTTTCAGAGGTTTATTGCAAAACATTTGCTGCTTCTATATAGTTAATGGAACAATTTTTAAAATTTCTGAAAGGAAACAATAACATGAGTATCTTTTACTGCTTGGTAGCACCTCGCAGTACTACTAGTACCTCCGACAGCTATGAAACTTGGATCTCTTACTTTCATCAGAATGTTTGTTAATATATCATACAAACTCGATGTGAAACAATGGTCTTAACTTTTTTATGATGATACTACTTTCATATTGAGTCAGTTTTGAATTATTTTGCCTCTCTTAAACTCTTTACTGCAGTCTTCTCTCATTACCTTGAAATGATTATTTTACCATCTGAGTTGTTACGATCTGATCACTTGCATGGTAGCAACGGGGTAGGCATCTTGCTTTAGTATGTAATTTTTCAGGCTTTTCCCCCTAATGGAAACCTTTTTGCAAATCAGATCTTATGCACAATCCTAGTAAATAAAGCCAAATGTATATAAATTGATTCAAATTATAACATTTCCTAATTAGTAAGAAAAATGAGCGGTGCTGAAGAATATTAAATATTAAAGAATATTGAAACTGGATCATGTGGATGATCCTTGCAATCTCACACTGGTTTAAATATCTCTTTGTTTCTCTACTTAGTTTTGGTGAGGTAATATCAAGAATGTTATAAATCCTGGGGAGCCTGGGTGGCTCAGTGGTTAAGCTTCTGCCTTTGGTGCAGGTCATGATCCTAGGGTCCTGGGATCTGAACCTTGTCTTGGGGTCCCTGCTCAGTGTGGAGCCTGCTTCTCCTTCTCCCTCTGCTGCTCCTCCTGCTTGTGCATGCACAATTTCTCTCTCTCTCAAATAAATAAAATTAGGAAAAAGGAAAATTCTAAATCCTAAGTGGATATAAATGTTACCAATTTTTCTTTTTTAAGATTTTATTTATTTGACAGAGTGATGACAAGCAGGCAGAGAGAGGGGGGGAGCAGGCTCCCCGCTGAGCAGAGAGCCCGATGAGGGCTCAATCCCAGGACCCTGAGACCATGACCTGAGCCGAAGGCAGAGGCTTTAACCCACTGAGCCCCCCAGGCGCGCCTAACTGTTACCAATTTTTAAGCTTGCTTTACAGTGGCAGGATGTTTTCAATTAATTTGGCTTCATAGGTCAGTCACCAGTATTCTCTTACAGTTGCTCACATTTCTTATAATTGGTTGAAGTGTTTGTTAGGGGCTACGTCCCTGACAAGGTCCTGTCACCTGCGTCATGTTGTGAATTAACGTTGTGATTTTCTAATTGTTTATTACACTCTGCACTCAGGCACGTAGGGAGGAGCAGGGCGCTTGCTTGCCTAATTTTATGAACAGAAAAACTGGGTTAAGAAAATGAAAAAATTTAAATATGCACCTGAAGATGGAGGAGAAACTTTGTATTTCAAAGTCTGCAAATAATTCAAATAAAAAACTAGGATGACCTGGTATATTATTAGGCTTATATGTTGGTCTTCTTGAGTGTGTTAAAATTTAATATGTAACAGTGTTCTGTTTTATTATATTTTAAGGAGTTAAAAATATGTAAATCATTAATTAAGAACTTTGAACCATGTCTGTGGCACCCAGTTTGAACCGGTGCAGGAAACAAGGCACAGGCTTCTGAGTCAGGCCACATAGGTTCCAGCTGGGCCACTTAGATCTGAGGTAATGTCAGGTGCGGTGCTTAACATTTCCGAGCTTCAGTTTTCTCATTTCAGAAATGGAAATGGTACCTCATGGAATGTTGGGAGATAAAAATTAGATAAACTAGATCAAACACCCGGCTCAGAGAATGGCAGGCCATAGGTATTCTACAAATGCTAGTTCTTTTTAAAATTTTCTTCCCAGCTCTTTATAACCTTCAAGTATATTTTTCCTATTAGATTGTATGTAAGAAAAGGGATGAGTTCCTCAGAACGTTTTCCACAACACACATGAATGAAGGCAGTGCCTTATCAGTAACGAGCCTAGGCAGATACCTCTTTGTGCTTTTGTATTTTACCCTTCCTGTCTTTTTTTTTAATTAACATATACTGTATTATTTGCCCCAGGGTACGTGTCTGTGAATCGTCAGGCTTACACATTTCACAGCACTCACCATAGCACATACCCTCCCCAATGTCCACAACCCAGCCACCCCATCCCTACCCCCCACCTCCCAGCCACCCTTAGTTCCTTTCATGAGTCTAGGAGTCTCTTGTGGTTTGCCTCCCTCCCCATCCCTTCCTGTTTCATTTCTCTCCCCCACCTCCCCCCAGACTCTCGCCTTGCCTCTCAAATTCTTCATATCAGAGAGATCATGTGATAATTGTCTTTCTCTGACTGACTTATTTCGCTTAGCATAATAGTCTCCATTTCCATCCATATCGTTGCAAATGGCCAGATTTCGTTTCTCTTGATGACTGCATAGTATTCCATTGTATATATATACCACATATTCTTTATCCATTCATCTGTTGATGGACATCTAGGGTCTTTCCATAGTTTGGCTATTGTGGACATTGCTGCTATAAACATTCGGGTGCACGTGC
>CM053610.1:112506746-112548692 GCA_028646535.1 Procyon lotor
TTTTTTTTTTTTTAAAGATTTTATTTATTTGACAGAGAGAAACACAGCGAGAGAGGGAACACAAGCAGAGGGAATGGTAGCGGGAGAAGCAGGCTTCCTGCAGAGCAGAGAGCCCGATGCGGGGCTCGATCCCAAGACCCTGGGATCTGACCTGGGCCGAAGGCAGACGCTTAACGACTGAGCCACCCAGGCGCCCCTGTAGTTTTCTGAGTACAGATTCTTTACCTCTTTGGTTAAGCTTATTCCTAGGTATCTTATAGTTTTGTTACCCTTCCTGTCTGTTGATCCTTTCTCATCCCGGTAGTTACCAAAATTGCAACCTTAAAGCCAAGTAAAGTTAAGCTTCCAGCGTCAGTTTTACACCAAAAACCAAGGGAGCTCAGATGTGGAAGGGACTCTGTAGGCCAGTGCTTTCCTTGATTACTTTGAAAGAAGCAGCGTCTCCCCCAAGGCAGAGTGTGGGAAGCACCTACACGACTATGGACAGGATCTGGGAGACCTACTTCAGCCCTCTGAAATAAGGAAACTGTTGTCAAGAGAGTTTATGTGATTTTTCTGAAATCACACAATTAACAAGTGATCTAGCCTTTATTTTTATTTTTTTTAAGATTTTATTTATTTGAGAGAGAGAGAGAAAGATCATGAGCAGAGCGAAGCAGTAGAGGGAGAAGCAGACTCCCCGCTGAGCAGGGAGCCTGGTGCCGGACTCCATCCCAGGACCCGGAGATCATGATCTGAGCCCAAGGCAGACACTTAACTGACTGAGCCACCCAAGCGCCCCACGTTGCTTTTAATTTTAATTTTCAAATATTACAGCCTTATTCTGACTTATCTGAGATCAAATTTGGATTCGAGGAAAGCCATTGCCTCTGTTCTGACCTTTTAGAAGCTATCCAAGTTGCATTTCAAGTTGCAGTGTAGGCATTGTGTTCCTAGAAGTGACTGCCTTTAATGGAAAAGTATCAAACATGTAAATATGTAATAAGTTTATATAATAGCTTCAAAGGGAGATTTTTACCCATGACTCTGGTATATACTAAGTTTCCCCAGCAGTTGAACACACTGTTGTTCACCACTGGATTGAATCGAATCATCACTAGAGATTATTAAGCTGCATTTCTTTTCGAGTATAAATGCTTCTGTGTCAAAATAATTCAGTGCTTTTAAAATACATATAAAGGAGATTTTTAAAAAAATTCCAGTGTAACTAGCATACAATGTTATATTAGTTTCAGGTGTACAATATAGGTATGCAACTCTCTACATTACTCAGTGCTCATCATAATAAGTGTACTTGTAAGCCCAAGAAGGAGATTTCCACATGTGAAAAGAATGAAGTTAGACCCTATGTCACACCATGTATGAAATTTAACTCAAAGTGGATCGACCTACACTTTCCCAAGCATAAATTTTTTAATACCAGAAAGGGTAATTAAAGTGAAAGTTATTATAAAAGAATAGAATTCTTAGGGAATAGTGAATTTTTTGTGTGTATTCACTCTGCAAATTTTTAAGCAAAAGTGATGTGACAATGCTCTGCTTCAAGGCACTGGAGATAGAGCAGTGAACAAAACCAAACTTGGTCCCAGCTTTAAAGGAACTTCTAGTCTAGAGGGGGTGTAGACACTAATAAAATAATTCCACTAATAGATTATAAAATTCCAGTTGTGATACGTGGTGCGCAAGAAAGTGTATGTGCTATGAGGGCTTGCTCTTAGAGAAGACTTCCCTGAAGAGGGGGAGTTGGGCAGGGACAAAGGATGAGTAGGAATTAACTGGGTCAAGACAGAACAAGAGAGCGTAGTTAGGAGGTGCCTGGGTGGCTCAGTGGGTTAAGCCTCTGCCTTCAGCTCAGGTCATGTTCTCAGGGTCCTGGGATAGAGCCCCGCATTGGCCTCTCTGCTCAGTGGGGAGCCTGCTTCCCCCTCTCTCTCTGCCTGCCTCTCTGCCTACTTGTGATCTCTCTCTCTCTGTCAAATAAATGAATGGAGTCTTAAAAAAAAAACCATATTTAGTTCTGAAGGTGTTCAGGGTGTTTGGTTATGTTTCCACAGATGTGCACTTCACTTCATCTTTTGTTCCTCACTCATTGGCTACAGTGCAGGATAGCTATTTTCTGTCTGTGTGTGCCACCTCTTTACAGAATGCATTAGAATATTGTTTAATAGATGGGCATTCACTGTGATAGAAAGTTTTTGAGTCTACTAGGGGTTAAGTTGGTTTCAAGGTAAAAAATTCTGAGGCAGTCAAGAGTTTTCCCTGTTCAAGTTTTTAAAGAAAATTTGTCTTATTTTTAACCTTCAATGATTAAATAATGACATTATTAGGTGGCTACTTTTAGATAAAGTACGATAAATAATGCCTTCTTCATAAGTTATGCTTTTCGAATCTGTTTATATTTTGATTTAAAATGGGAAGTTTTTTTTCCCTGTAATTTAAGACCTCATTTTGAATGAAAGTGATTTGAATGGCTTATGTAATTTCTGCCAAGGAATTAATATGGACTTTCTCTAAACCACTGTCATTTATAATCAAAATGCTTTTAACTTACATTGATGTTGGCATTTAACAAGTACTCCTAGATTGGTAGCATAGAAAGAAATTGCATCTAAACTTACTAGGAGCTCATTGATGCCTGAGGTTTTATAATGCTTTCTGTGGGCCATTTAACTGCTGGCAACTTTAATTCACATGATTCATAATACTAGAAATTTAAATTCACTCTTAATTGAAAAGTGAAGTTACTTAAATTCCTTAAATACTAACCTTTGGAAAAATATCTGAAAAATAGAGACACATATGATTTTAGTGGCCTGCTGCCAAAAGATTATCATTTACATAAATATCTCTTTCAGTAGAAGAGCTTAATGTATTGAGCTCAAAAGGTTAAAATCGAGACTTCAATCTGGAAACCAGCAGTAGACTGTTGGCTTGTGAACAGCAGTATTGTTCATCATATTGAGAACACTGTTCACATTCAAGTTTAAGCAGAGCTGGCATTAAAATTCAGTTAATTTGTTTCATGTGACTTGTCAGCTGTGTGTTTTTATCTAAATCTTTCTAGCTTCTCTTCTTGCTATTTTATGTTAAACTCCTGAAACAGATCAACTACCTTTTTAACTGTTTAAACTCTAAAATTTTGGCCACTTCCACAAATGATTCTTTGTACCTGTTCTCCAAGTTTTTCATAATCATTTAAACTCTATTTATAGTCAGTTAGAATGCCATTCTAATTTATAAGAGTAATCCCATTTCGGAGGGCTTTTCCAGTTTGTACCTGAGTGAGTGAGTCTGTAAGAGGGACTCCCCGAACTTCATGAAGACAAAATTGCTGTCCTTACCTTCTCACCAGCACACTCTTCTTTTCTTGTTTGCTAATTTTGTTCTCTGGATTTTCCCTCAGATGGCTTTTAATATTTGGCTACGAGCCCAGGATTGGGTCTGAGCAGTGAAGAAATAGAGAATAAGACCTTTTTTGAAAAAGGAAAAACCTGTACTAACTTTTTTCTACTTTATGTAATTTATTTAAAAATTACTGTTTATTTCTTCTTTTCTTTGCAAAGGCAAAAACCCTGGTAATCCCATAATAAGCATGGAGTTGGAACTGATCAGCTTCTCTTGCGAGGTTGTGTGACTCTAGGCGGGCGGCCTCATTTGTCTGAGGCTCACTCTCCTCGTGTGTGAAATGATAACTCATTTAATTTTCACTGAGCAGTCCTCACCAACATGGGAAGTGCCTGGAATACGCTGCTCATTCCTCTTTCCTAGTTCCAGTCCTGCCTTTGGTCAAAGGCATTGTAATTCTGACCTCACACTTGTTATCTTAGTAATTTTGTAGTGTACCAAAAAGTTTCCTTTTTTTCTTAAGAAAATTTTTAATGAGAACAAGATGTATAATGTGTTATTTATTTTTATAAATAATTTTAAGGTACATGTAGAATTTTCCTTTCTAATCGTGACATTAATGACCTTTTTCATTTGTTTCTTGTTTGAAGAATATCAAAGAATATTCCAACAACTAAAGATGTTGAGCCACTGCTTGAAATAGATGGAGATATAAGAAATTTTGAAGTGTTTTTGTCTTCAAGGACCCCAGTTCTTGTGGCTCGAGATGTAAAAACCTTTTTGCCATGCACTGTGAACCTAGACCCCAAGCTACGGGAAATTATTGCAGGTGGGTATTAGTAGTAAGGGTGATTTGTCTTATCTGGTCTTCAAAATGTTTCCCATTTCTAACTCAGCTAGGCAAGTTTGTCTTACTCCGTGAAAAACCAAGAAAGATTGAAGCTAGTACTACACAGGACCGTTAATGAAGGTGAGGATTAGGACTCTTGACATCCTTTAGAGACTGTTAAGAAAATGTTGTTTTTTTTTAAAATGTTACTTGTTAAACCACCTTGTTGTTGTGGGTTGTTTCTTAGCCCACACACCTGACTTCTTTGGAATCAGGTTCCTTTTAAGATATAGTCATTACTTTAAGATATCAGTCCATTGTAATTTTTCTGTGACTTATCTTAATAGGGGTCTCTATCTGAAGGGGAAAAATATCTTTAAGTTATTTTCTAAATTTTAAGTTAAATTTGTGGACTGGAACTTAAAGATGGTGACATTAAAGTTTTGGAATCATTTCATTTGTTCTTCCAGTACCACTGTATGCGCATGCACACACACAAAACCATTACTGAAACACATTATCTTTTGTGTGGCTCTGCTGACCCCCCATTGAGTTTTCTAGGAGTTACGAAGAGAGAGCTTCAGTCTACTTCTGCTTTTTTAGGTACCAGTTACAAGGCTGATATCAAGGTGTATTTTGTGGCTATGGAATTATTTGTTTTGTTCAGAGAAGGATAAATCATATAGTTTGCAAACCCACAGTTTAGCAGTCATTGTATTTATTACTATTAGACCACTGTGAGTTATTAATAGTAACACTTTATGGATCGTAACCATTGTTAGAATAGCACAAATACCTTAAAAAGAGAAAAAATATTATTGTTCTAGTAACTGAAGAGAAGAATCCAGATGTTGGTGACTTTTCAAACAGTGAGAAAAGCTTTTATGCAAAGTAGTTGGATTTTTCTCACTAGAATATCTGTGAACAAGATTTTATGAGTCAGGATTTCCTGTCTCCTTTAAGTCAGTTGGAATCCTTGGCAAGAGTGAAAAAAAGCATATTTCTATCTGATAACTAAAGGAGGAAGTGATAGCTGGACTAATTACTAACGGCTTATTTTCTTTTGCCTTTTGGGGTACCATTTAACCTTTTAGATGTTCGTGCTGCGAGAGACCAGATTAATATCGGGGGACTTGCGTATCCTCCACTGCCTTTACACGAAGCCCCACCTAGACCGCCATCAGGCTACAGCCAGCCTCCGTCTGTCTGTTCTTCTTCCACTTCCTTCAATGGGCCATTTGGAGGTGGGGTCGTATCACCGCAGCCTCATAGCAGCTATTACAGTGGGATGACTGGACCTCAGCATCCGTTCTACAACAGGGTAAGAAAGTGCTAGGAATCTTGCATTCTAAGAATTTGTTTGGGGGAAATTTTCTGCTATGGACTCTATTATTGTTTTGAAACTGCACTTTAGCTTTAAAATAGGAAAAATGTTAAGTTTGAATTCAAAATACATGATTTTTTTTAAAAATTAAAAGAACTTTTAACTTTAATGGGGTCTAGATCTCAATTGAGTCTTGAATGTTAGAGATGCTTTTTGCTTTTTTAAGGAAGCGAACTCCATGGGGTCATCAGTGACTATCCTATGCTACAAAGGGAGCTGTTTCTATTTGTTTATAAACAGTGTTCCATTTGTTATATTTTTGCATAATTATATTGGCATTTAGAACAATGATTTAACTTCAAACTTAAATTTCCACAGTATTCAGTAAATCTATATTTAATATGTGTTATAGCTTTTAAATGTGAGATTATGATAGAAGATACTGCTTGCAGGATTCAGATGTTATTGCTGAGTAATGGCACTGTAGCCCATTTCTAGAGTTACATTTCAAATTATCTGCAGTCATGCATAATTGTTTACTTAGTATAAACACGGTCGTTTTCTACTGCAAAAGATGAAAGTACACTGATCAGTAGTATACAGACCCTATCAAGTTTAGTGGCCTGAGCTATACCATCCTACTGATCTTAAGCACTAATATTTCCTACAGGATATTGGAGCATGAGCCCTAGTATTATGCTTTCTGGAACTGTACACTAAGGTCCAGTACAGTTTCTTATTTTTGTTGTCTCCCTCTTTAGTCTAATTTGAGAAAAACGTAGGGGCTAGTGTTCACAGAAGCCAGCTGCATGCCTAAGTAAATGTCTTGTGAGCCAGGAAGAAAGCAAAGTTTAGAATAAGTGTGTCAATGAAGAAATTCCAGAATTTAAATTAAATTTTCAGGTTTTGAAAAAATATTGGCCGTGCAAGTACAGTTGACTCTTGAACAACACGGGTTTGAGCTGTGTGCGTCTACTTACACACAGCATTAAAAAATAATTACAGTACAGTACTGTAAATGTTTTTTCCTTATGCTTTCCTTAATATTTTCTGTTCTCTAGCTTTATTGTAAGAACAGCGTAAAGTACATAAAACCTTAACATATGCACGTTTATATTATGTTTATGTTGTCAGTAAGGCTTCCAGTCGCCAGTAGGCTGTTAGCAGTTAAGTTTTTGGGAAGTCAAAAGTTATTTTGACAGATTTTTGACTACACGGTTGTGGGATTGTGGGGGGGGATCAGCACTCCTAACCCCTGTGTTGTTCAAACTCAACTGTAATTAGGGGCACTGTTCATAGAGGTCATATGAATGTTATGCTACTCTTTTATTCAGACAAGGAGAAGAAGGTGGAACAATAGCATTTTATAATGTATTCCATCCTTGTAAAAGTTAACTGTGTGGTAGACAGTGTTGAAATGCAGGGTTTTATTTAGCAGTCTTAAAATCTGCTGTAATTTTACATAAAATGACTCATTGATCAGTAGATGACAGTTGAGGTTTTGAAACCGAGAAATTTATTTTTTTTTTTTAATTTACCACACAATCAGGCTGATGTGATGCTTTAATAGCATTTTATCATTTTAAAAACACTTAAAATTTTCTCATGTTTTTAGATCTAGTTATTTTTTGTTCTAGTTATTTGAGGGTTTTAGTATGAAAGTTAAAAGGGGAATAATTTTCTTAAATGGCAGCAGTAAAACGGTATGGGAAGATGTTATTTCAGTGTAATGAAGCTTAATGAGTTTTAATCTTTATGTTTAGCCCATATAATCTGGTAGCTCCTGTTTATGTGAAGTTGGCTACAAATAATGCCATAGTTATAAATCTTGCTAAACAGTGGATTCCCCCATTAAAAAAATACACCTTATTTAGAAGATATACTCTAGGGCATAGGATATAAAGTAAGGTCTAGGAACGTAGAGTAATAATATTCCTGGAATCCATGCTAGGGTGTTCTCATATATATTGAGACGTTTTTTTTTTGTCTTTCTTAAGCCTAATCTTTTTTTGAAAAGAATAGTATTCTATTAAGAATCCATACTGCTTTGTTTTCTTTTTTTTTTTAAAGAGATTGTGAGTTAATATTTGTAAATCACTTAGGAATTGATACATGGTAAGCCCATGAAAATGTTAAGGAGAGACTCTTGTCAGATTGTAAAGTGTAAAACTTTAGTTGCTTAAAAAACCTTATATTAAATCAACAATATGAAAATTTAAATACTAGGTCCTAAATTTGTTTGGTATCTTACAGACTATGAGTAAGGCTCTTTTTCTTTTGTTTTGTCACTTGCATTATTAAAAATTTGGAGTCGTATTTTATTGATTAGTTTCATTTGATAAATCTCATCACACTTTGATTTCTGTAATTGTTCATCCCCTTCTTTTGTTACGTGTTTTTTCCATAGCCATTCTTTGCCCCCTACCTTTACACGCCAAGGTATTACCCTGGCGGCTCCCAACACCTCATCTCACGTCCATCAGTAAAAACGAATTTGCCCAGAGATCAGAGCAATGGCCTAGTAAGTATAAAAAAGGGTAACTAAAGTATTAATCTAATAAGACACACAGACAGCAGTAGAAGTTTGGTTATTTCCTTTCTGTAGCAAAAGAATGCAACTTATTTTATAAATAGTTTAAAGACACATAAGCTAATACTAACATAACATGTATTTTGTTTTCATTTCTGGCAAATGTCTATGGAAGGAAAATGACTAGCGGCCTCAGTGAATAGATGTTGAGTTGTTTACAACCGGGGTTTCTGGCTTAGAGTGCAGTGTCTGTTACCGAAACTTTAAAAACTAAACCTTTACATCTGCTAATTTCTAATATCTTTTTACAAAAATATACATACATGGTGTCTGTATATATATATATATTCATATATATATAACCTTTATATATATATATGTATAAGCATATATATGTTAGCCGTATGGTATAAAAATTCAAGGATATATTGGAAGAGCATTTTAATCTAATGGCAGAAATTAAATAGGATGAGGGAATTACTCAACTGTATGGTCGAATCTAATCCAAAACAAAATACATTGTAAAATATTATGTGTTCCTGATGGTCATCTTAGTTTAACAATTTAAAACAAGATATATCCTGCTAATATATTTTTATAAATTAGAAGGTAAAAGCTATAGAACTTAAACTGTTACTTCGAATTTAAATGTCACTAAGGGAAACTCTGCTCACATCCAGGTTTCAGTGTTGTCTGTGATCGTGTTAGCATCGTGTTCATTCATCATCCTAGTTTGGCCCCCCTCACCTTTCACCCACACTCTCGTTTTGTGTTGTTAGGAGGTTATCAAGGAGGATGCTGCTGAGGGGCTTCCTTCACCCACAGACTCCCTGCGGGTAACGGAGTAGTCTTGTGGTGGGAACACGAGCCTGTCATCGCTTCTGCAGCAGTAACAACTGTCCTAGTGGTGACAGCAGTCTCCTAACTCTGCATCTGCGCTGTTTTGGCCACTAGTGTAGAGTAGCTAATACTAATCATTATAGTTCATGGATTAATTTAAAAGCTAATGTTTAACTTTACCCTTTATTTCCTCTGGTTTTTCCCCTTTTTCAATGACATAGCACGGGCTCTTTTTTTATTGACCAAGGACAGGATTTTTCTAGCAGCCATTAGGAGCAGTCAGTTGGTGGTCTATATTCCTTAGTGTTGAGCAATATTTTCACCTTTGATTATTTTTCTTAAGCTTACAGTTGGTGCTGCACATGTGGAATACTTTTGAAAGTATCCAAAATCACCCTTGAGACCACAGAAGGACATTGTAAGCTCGGTGGTGTAGACCAAAATGCATCTGTAGTGACTCATTCTTAATCTGGGTGTCCACAGTTTATGAAACCTCAGTGTGAATGTAGTACTACTTTTCTTTATCTGTATTTTTATTAAAATAAAATTTCTAGATAAACAGAGGTAGTTCATTATGTAAAGGAATTATTTAAACCTTTTGGGGCCAATACCTTAAAGTGGGTTTCTTAAAAAAAATTGTATAAGAAATCGCTCCATATATTTATTATTCAGGACTTTATATTTTATAAGAAATATGTTTAACGTGATGAGCCTTAAAATCTTCATTTACTCAGTGTGGAATTTAGGAACCCAGTTTGTACTTTAACTTTTGATTTATTTGCAGAATGTCATGCCCTTGTGGACATGATCAATTTAATCTAGAGCTCTGCTAACATGTAGCTTGACAGAATTAATGTGGGGGAAATACTACATCCTGAGCTTATCCGTAACTTTTAACTTAAAACATGCATTTGGGTAGGCAGTAGTCTTTTAACTTAATGTTAGTAAGAGAGGAAAGAGAACCATTTTGGTGTTTTCATTGAGGAGTTGATGATTGTTTTTAAGTCATTAACATTTCAGCTGAAGTGTTTGAGTGACTCCAATTATCCAGGAATAATAGACACAATAAACCATAATAATTCTATTTGGGCAATGGGGGAATCTTTAATGTGTGGATCATTGCCACTAAAGGCAAGAATGACTTTTAGTTTAGTCAGAGAGCCCTTCATACATACATTCATGCATGTAAAGGAATTCTCAAAGCTAAAATTCCTTGGCAAACTTTTGATGAAAATCAGATACTGTGAAGAATTTGATGGTCTTAATGACATGCTAAAATAGTAGCTATTCCTATGCTTGAGTATGTGGACAAAAACTTATAATTAAAAGATATCTGTAGTTTCTTTTAGGGACCAGTGAAGGAGCATTAAGCAAATTTGAAATGAGTTTTTGGGGAAGGGGAAATAATGCAATTCTTGTGATATGTTTAGAAATCCAGTAACAAAGGATAAAGGTGCTCTGCATATATTAGTGCCTTTGTTTACTGAAATAACCATACTATTTGCTCTTCTTTTAATATTAAAAGATAGTTTTGTGATTGGCTTAGTGAATAATAAATGCTTACCAAGCTTTCTTTGCTTTTAAGAAATTAACAATGACAATAACATGTAAAATTTGTTTGGTAGAAGACGAGTAAAAGTAGACACTTAGTTCAAAGCCAAATCAAAAGCAGTGGTGGAAATGTGAATATCTGTACCTGGGAACGTTGTCTAGGATCTTTATAGCTGAACCAATAGAGAAGTAGTTAATATAAAAATTATTTAACCCTTCGTGGCTCATATGGCTTTCTAGTCCGGCGGGAGAAAGTTTTATATTTCTGAGATAACAGGATTGTGGGTTAAGTCCATCTGCTCATTCAACCGTTCCCCCATATGCAAAATTTATGACAAGAGCCGCTTACAGGTAAGTCAGGAGCCACACACTTTTGGATAAATTGTCTTGTCATTACAGACACAGAATAATGAGTAAAAATAAATAACCACCACCACCAGTAGAACAAGACCATAAAGAGTTAGCCAGCTCTTTCCAATTTTCCACATAAAGGGTCCCATTTTTTTTTACCACAGGGAATTCTGATAAACCTTTAAAAAGTAGATCCTAATGAAACAATTGGGTTTTCTCACATTAAGGAACACTGTAATAATTATAGCTTGTGAAGGCCAGCCAAGGACTTACCAGATAAGTTATAGTTTTGTCCAAGTGTTTCACAAAAGTGAAGATGTAAAAACAAGACTCTATGCTAACTTTAAAAAATAATTTTATATAGAGAAAATATATGCTGAATCTTATAAAACTGGGGAAGAAAATTTGATATGTTCTCCAGAATATCAGACCTAGAAAGGACCTGTGGTTTTCAAACTTTTAAAGCAGAGAATTTTTTTCAGAAATGAAATATTAATTAGAACTCTAGTTCATAAAACCAGTAAAAGTGCAAGTGTGGCTCCACCGTGGACTTGTCCTCCCTTTTGAGGATCCTCAGGAACACTAGGACCCATTGAACCAGTGAGTGATCAGCACCACAGTGCACAAGAACATTCAGGAATGAGTCTGTGAGACTTGCCTGAGGTTCATAGGAGGGGAGTGCCCAATGTGGGACTGGAATCCACATGCCCGAGTCACAGCCCATTCCTCAGACCATGCTGCCTTCTTTGCTCCTGTTAATACTAAGCATGCCTGGGGCGCCTGGGGGGCTCAGTGGGTTAAAGCCTCTGCCTTCGGCTCAGGTCATGATCTCAGGGTCCTGGGATCGAGCCCTGCATTGGGCTCTCTGCTTGGCGAGGAGCCTGCTTCCCCTTCTCTCTCTGCCTGCCTCTCTGCCTACTTGTGATCTCTCTGTCAAATAAATAAAATCTTAAAAAAAAAAAAACTAAGCATGCCTTAGCCAGGTATTTGATCCTAAGTCAAACAGACCCTACCCTGGTGGTTAGCTCTTTGCCTTGGAAAATTACTTAACCTCTTGGATACTCAACTTCCTCATCTGGAAAAAGCAGACCTACCACATAGGTCTGATATAAGGATTACTTAGCCTTAGGACACTTTAAGGACTTAATTATTATTATTATTATTACTAGACCAAAGGCCAAATTTCATGGAGCTTTAAAGACTCAGAAACTAAAACAGTTTTGTATTAAATTACCTCTGTCATAGTAATGGAGTAGTGTACAAATACACCAGTCAGTGTGGATTAACTCCGCCTCTTATCTGTTGATGCTTGTCTGGCCCAAAAGGTGTCAGTTGGTTTGTTTTCTTAGCATTTAGAAAGATTTCTGGGTTATTTGAATGCTCCGAATACTTTAAAATTTTGACTGCTTTCCAAGGAATTTACTTGGTACCTGTGCTTTTTTTCAGTCCGGGTCCCACTAGAAGTAGTGGCATCCAAGCATTCTGTGACTGCGAAGGGGAGGACCCAGGGGGGAGGGCTTGTCTCAGGCCAGGGCGCCTCAGAGGCACTTTGGTGTGGTCTTTCAGAGTTGCTCTTAGGAGTACTGGAGTTGGTTTTTATTTAAAGTCTGCAGCTCATGGTGGAAACTGTATTTCACTGAAAAGCAGTCCTTCAAAAGCAGGAACAATATAGCATTTCTTTCCTTCTTATCCTTCCTTGAATTATTTAGCACTGAGTTCTACAGGTGCCTGTGTGATCACTCACTGGCTCAACAAATTTACTGAGTGTCTACCAGGCACCATCCTAGTGGGATGCAGCTGTGAACCAAATTGATGAAATGCCTGCCCACATCGAGCTTGTGGGTTCAAAGGCTGCCAAGGGAATTATCCAGGCTCCAAAGTCATTCATTCTCAGGTTTCTGTGCCAAGGGGTTTACTCGATACCTTTAGGCAGCTGTATTTAGATCATGTACATACCACGTTGAAAAGGCATGAAAAATTGGGGTGCCTGGGTGGCTCAGTGGGTTGAGCATCTGCCTTCGGCTCAGGTCATGATCTCAGGGTCATGGGATCGAGCCCCACATCAGGCTCCCTGCTCAGCGGGGTGTCTGTTTCTCCCTCTGCCTGCTGCTCCTCTTCTTGTGCTCTCTCTTTCTCTGACAAATAAGTAAATAAAATCTTTTTTAAAATAATTAAAAAAAAAAGACGTGAAAGGAATTAGTACCCAGTGTTATTGGGAAGAACTTCAGTAGTGCAAAGACAGTGTTAAGTACAGTATCTTTATTTCCACTATGCTGTTAGAGATGAATGAAAATTGCTGAATTAATAAAAGAATTAAAAATTAAGGTCTTGGTTTTCATGAAACTAGATCCAATTGGCAGAGTAAGGAACTAAGTAAAAATTAAAAAAAAAAAATTAAAAAAAGATGGGGCTCAATTGTAGATAATCTTTATTTCCACCGCTGGCTTAGAACTTTTAACCTGTTTTCATATAAATGTATGTCCAAATCAAGCTGTCTCTTATTGTTCAGGAGCAGAATTGGACGAGAAAGTTAAAGATGCCTTGGGTAAGAAATGGGCTTGTTTTAGGTTTTGTTTAGTGTAGGATCTGGACAGGTGCTCGAGGCTACCTCTCAGTGGCTTTTTCTCAGGGTCATTCACACTTTCTACAGTATATTAGAAGTGCTTTTTATTACTCTGTTTCAGTATGGAAAAGTATTCACTTATTTTTACTTTAATAATACCGTGAAAAATTGTATTCACTTTGGGCTTGAAAGTCTGTGCCAGCCTCAAACTCAAGAAAGCTTTTTTCCCTAAGCAATTAATAAAATGCCACGAAATTGATGGAGAGATTTCCACCAAAGTATATTGCAGTTATGAGATCACTAAGATACTAGAGTACAATTAGAAGTTAAAAAATAACAAAATCATATGCATTGCAGTTTTTAGTACTTTTTTTTTTTTTAAGATTGCCCTTAAAGTGTAGGTTAAGCCTCATCTGTCAACTTTGACCTCATTATTATTTCTCATGTAATTTGAAGAATAAGTTTTATTTTCCAACTAGGTTAACGATAGCTTTCTTTTGTGTTTCGAGTATCTTAGACTAAGCTGTAATTTCATTAGGACTCCTTTTTGATGTTTTTTTCAAGTCTTCACAAATATGTAGATAGATACATAGTAAATTTCTGAAAATCCTATTTATGAGATTGGCATATAAATCAGAAAGAAAGATTTCCATTTTGCAGATATTGAGTAGGTCAGAAGGAGAACATCTAACATTAGGCTAGCGAATAGCAAAGCCCTGTCCTTTACTGAAACAATGAATCATGAAACACTACATCAAAAACTAATGATGTGCTGTATGGAGACTAACGTAACATAATAAAAAAAATAAAAATACCCATATTGATTAAAAAAAACTGTTAGAAATGAATTCTGAATCAATATTGTCAGTCATCTGTAGATTATTTTAACTGTTTAACAATTTTTGCCACCAGCCTAATGGGTATGGAAAAATAAGTGACAGCAGGGGCAGCTGCTTTGAATGGGAGTCTTTAAAAATCTACATCACTAAAATAGTTATGTTAATCATGGTATGCAGATATTTTTCACCATTACAGCATAAAGCTGTAAGGCTGTTAAGGCTTTTCTTTTCAGATGGTGTTTTAGTGCGTCTATCATGTGCCAAATGCCCAGTGGAACAAAACCCAAGTTTGAAAAGTATATTTCTGAGCATTAAGTATAGTGTGGCTAGATAATAGTTCATTTTAGGAAGTGATCACGTGAATTCCAAATGCTTACGCCTTATTGTTAAATTGGTTAACTTTAGTTGTAGTGTTTTAATCAGAATATTTAAATATTATTTTTATGTTTGTATATGGTAGGAATACTGACTTTTCAGAGCAAGTTTTATTTACCCGGTTTTCTTGTTGAATGTATGGCCCATGAGTCATTCTTTAATGGGAAGACTGTGAATTTTGAGAGTACAGTTATGAAGTTACCAAGCACATGTTAATGACATTAAACTACTGTGTGTGTGTGTGTGTGTGTGTGTGCACGTGTGTGCACGTGAGCATTCCTTGTCGTGTGCTGCTGCACAGGTGGTGTGTTCAAAGCTGTGGAAAGTCTGAGGAATGACAAGTGTGCTGCCTGTGTTTATTATATGTGGCTGTTTGATGTTTTACTTAAGCTCGTTTCCTTCATTCTGTTTTATTCCTTCCTTAAAGCCGTGTGACTCTGGGTTTAACAAACAAAGACAGGTACAGAAATTTTCAGTGAAATCTTACTCACTTTTCTTATTAGACTATTAGAAGCAATCATTGGCGCTTTCACGCTGGGCTGTTGATAAATCTGTGCTTATTTCAGTCACTTGGGTTTATTTTAATAGCTGCTTTCAGCCTTTGCATGGCACTCACGCTGGCTAACCAATTCTAAGCTTATTTAATAAATTTACCCAAATGGTAATGTCTCGGAGTGTAGTTTTAATCTACTTACAATATAAAACAATACACTTACATCAATGTAATTCCAGTCTGTTTTGTTACCTTTGCTTTTCCCTGAAGAAATTCTGATTTGTGTGCATTTTGAAGTTGATATTTAAAAAGTTTAAACAAACTAACATCTTCTGTATTCAAATATCCGCATTAGAAATTTTTAAAAAATAAATTGTGATATTTGCTGAAATGATCTGTTCTAGACTTACAGCAGGTATATTTCAAGTAAGAATGCACGATAAACTTGAATGTATTACCAGTCTTTGTATTGTCAAAGTAATATAATTAGTTTTCTATTAATTTACCTGTTGAATTATTAAGTATGCTTTTTTCTTATCACTTTTTTACTCCTTCTTCCTTTGGTGTGATTTCCATCCAAAAATCATTATTTTGGTTACTGAGATTGATTTGGTTTCAAAATAATTGTATTACATGTGATTACTTGAGGAAAGAGCTGGCAGATAATTACCATTTCTCCTCCTCAAAGAAGCGTATTATACATATTTTAACTTATTGATAATTTACTCTTTATCTTGATATAGCCCTACTTAAATCTAATCAAGGGTCAGACTATAGCTTTGATGGAATTACAAGGATCTTATGTTCCTGTGTGTGTCTTTTCTTATAAAGCTTTAAAAGTCATTCAGGGAATATATATTTTCTACATAATCCCCAGTGATAAATTGTGGGGTTTTTTTTGAGAAATTGTTTTAAAATAATTGATAATGTACAAGTTTTAAAGACTTGTAAAAGTAAAATTAAATGGAGCATTCTCTTTCAAAGGGCAAGAGTAGTGTCTATCAGCAGGTCTCTATTGCTGAGTTCCCAGCGTCCCTGTGGAAATAAGATTCTCTAAAAGTTTATATTTCCCCTAAGCTGGGAGAGTTAATTTGTTTCATGTCTATTCTACTTTTCCTTTTCAGCGCAGTTAGAAATAGAGTTTTGGGGGGACTAAAAAAACCACAACTTTTTACTTTAAAATAATTTTAGACTTAAAAGGTACAAAAATAGTATCCCCTTAATGTTAACATCTTTCATAACTGTAGTGTACTGTTTAAGAGCAGAAATTAAAGTGGTACGATTCTGTTGACTAACTATAGACTTGACTTGAATTTCACCAGTGTTTTCACTAATGTCATTTTTCTGATCCAAGATCCAATCCAGTTGTGTTTGTTGCTAATTACTTCTTAGAGTTCTCTGGTGTGTGACAATTTCTTGATCCTTCCTTGTCTTTCATGACCTTAATTACCACTTTTGAAGAATACTGGTCAGGTGTTTTGCAGACTGTTCCTCTACTTGGGTTTGTCTTGTGGAGGTTCTGTATCTTTGGTAAGAGACCCACAGGAATGATGTGATGCCCTTCCTAGAACACACGTCCTTATTAGTGCTGGGCCACAGTCTTACCAATGCTGACCTTGTTCACTTGGTTAAGGTGGCGTCTGCCAGATTTCAACACTGTGGAGTTGTATTTTTTCCTTTGTAATGAATAAATATCTTGGGAGAGATACTTTGACACTCGGCAAATAACCTGTTTCTGCTTATACTTTGCCCATTAATTTTAGTATACATTGAGGTATCTTATGCATAACCACTAGTACTGTGGTGTTTTCTTAATGGTAATTTTCTGTTTCCTTCCACTTTTATTAATCCAACTCTATAAGGAAAAGCTGTCTTTTATTCCTCAGTCATTTATTCAATTAATTTTCACTTATTCAATTATTTATTTATGTCAGTATGGACTCATTCTATATAGAATAAGTTATAATCCAGTATGATAATTATTTATTTTGGTGATCAAACTGTTCATTTGTTATTTTTGAACCAAGACTATCCAAAGTAGAAATGTATCCAGAGAGAAGAGGCAGGTTGAGGAATAAGAATATTTGGAAGACAGTATTAAAGATCATTTAAAAGATAAATATTATTCAGCAATAAAAAGAATGAAGTGCTAGTACATGCTATCACATGGCTGAACCTTGACATTCTATGTGAAGGAATCCAGACACAAAATGTCACGTATGGCTCCATTAATAGAAAATGTCCAAAATAGGCAAATCTGGAGACAGAAAGATCCTCTAGTTGACAGGGGCTGGGAATGGATGTTGGAGGGATGGAGAATGACTGATAATGGGTACAGGCATTTCGTTTTAGGGGACATAAAAAATGTCATAAAATGAATTGTGATGATGGTTTTACAACTATGCAAATATACTAAAAACCATTGAATCATACACTTTAAAAGAGAATTGTAGGGTATGTGAATTATAACTCAAGCTGTTGAAAGGAAGATAAAACAAGTATGGTTATTAAAAATTCATACAAAGGATTTTAAATTTCCATTGTAGATACTGAGGAATTATACTTTGAATATTGGCTATACTCATTCAGGCAGAAAATCGAACTATGTATAGAGATATGAAAACTAAATTATGGAAATACTAGTGTTTTGCTGTTAGTATTTTTGAAGCATTGTACCTTGGACCATATAATACATGGCATATTTAAAATTTATATTTAATTAAAAACGAACTATGACTAAAGATGTTTGGTGCAGGATATTCATTAATTTCAAAACTTTCATGGGCCTGTCTCATACTTGTTAATTTTCTGAGACTCCCTAACTGTCATAAAATTAATACTACAACTCCCTGTTCAATATGGTCTCATTCCCTAGCCGTGTATATGCTATTTGTGTATATATTTATCAGCTCATAAGACAGTATCATTTATGCTTTCACATTACAAATAAAGTTTAACCACTGGCTACTAGGCCATTTTGGCTGCGTTATAATGCACTTTTGTCCTGTTGATGGGAAAAGATAGAAAATATAAATTTACACATCCTTGAGGATAGGATAAATTTTACTTATTTAAGATGAGATTGAATGGTAAACAGGGCAGATCATTTGGAATGTTGTGGTTACCTGCCATGCTAGTTGGTTTGTCTTCTGTCCTTCGTGGTTACAGTTTAAACTTTTCAAAAATAGACTGTCGGAACAAGGAAAGGAGGAAGTTAAGACCTGATAAGTTAGCGTTCTGGCCCAAATCTTCTACTAACTAGCTATTTGTTCTGTGACTTTGAAGCCAAAACTTAACCTCTCTAGGTAATTGAGGCATATTTGTGGCATAGTTGAGGCGATTCATATCTAATGGACCACAAGCCACGTACTTCTGTGTATGTCACCACATTCAGAAGACATTTTTCTTCTAAGTAAATACTAGATTATTTATTACTGTGATTTTTCTTTTAAATGAAACCAAATTTTTATTGTATTTACTTTTACATGTGTTAAGAAGTAATATTGTTGTTTTATATTTATATGCTTATTGTATAGATTCTTAAAGGGAAGTTTTAAATTCCTTGGATATAAAATATGATCAAGATCTGAAAACTTTAGCTGTCATAGATTATTAAGATAGTATGTAGAGACATTTAAAGCTGTTTACTTTAGGCACTTAAAAGTTATTTCATAGATTTTTTTTTTATTTTTACATGTTGTATTTTTATAATATAGGCATCAGTAATTTTCCCTCTTTGTTCTTTTCTTTTTTTTAAACCCCTCCTTAAGGGCTGCACCCTATTCTTCTGCGATCAGGCTGTAAACATTTGAGAAGTTAGCCTGTGCTTGATTCATGAAACGTTTCATTTTAGAAAAGTGGTTGCGATCAGGTGTATTTGCTGTAATACAAGCTACTCCTCAAAGTAAAACAGTAGCTAAATCTATTCCCTAATGGCATTTCCCATACTACACACATTTGCTATTTTTAGCTTTAGTTTGAAAATTTGTTATTAATCAGAATACTTCACAGTGCAACTCCTTATTTCTCTGTCATGTGCTTCGTACATCTGGCATTAAATGCTGTTCACATGTGTATTTTTCCATGGCTCGTCTAGGGGTCAGGCCCAGCCTCAGGAGCAGTGATATCACTTAATTCAATGAATGTGGATGCAGTATGCGAGAAACTGAAACAAATAGAAGGGCTGGACCAGAGTATGCTGCCTCAGTACTGTGCAACCATCAAAAAGGTGATGTGCGCATTTCCCTGCCGCCTCAAGGCAGGACCGAGGGTGTGAGAGATGGGGCTCCATGGACAGTGAACGCTCCACTTTTAGCTTCTGAAAGCTGGATTCTCTGTTGAAATAGGAAAGCTCCAAGTGGAAACATGATTCTTACCATTTTGTATCCTAAAATTGCCCTATTATTCCTTAGTTTATAAATGGATAAAGGAAAATGAAGTAGCTGTATCACAATGTTATTTTTTAATTTTTTTCCACAATGTTATTTTTTAAATGACCTAATATAAGCAGAAATGCCTTGACGAGAAATACAAAGCTCTGTGGAGCTTCACAGTTAGAGAAACAATAACTCATGTCTCCAGTGTGCAGCATAGAACATTTCAAGGCTTTTTATGTGTTATTTTCTTTCATTGTATTATTTATCTGTGACTTAACAATTATCAGAATAAACTACACTTGCTTCATTTTCCCCAAACTGTTACTTTCGTGTCTTGATAGGACTTATGAGCATGTTCCATTTGATGAACCTCATAGGTTTGGTTTGCAAGACTAACACATTTGAGGAAGTTTCTTTCTTCCCAGGTTCTGTTCTTGCCCTTCCAGGAGCTACCACGAAGTTGGACAGTGATGCCTGGGATTCAGGGCAGGCTTCCCGTGGTAGACAAGACTGTGTCCCTGTTATAGTAGATGTTTCTACTAAATATGCTTTTTATGCTTTTCCTAGCAGAGAACTACAGTAAAGTAAATATTAATAATAAACTAATGTTTGCTCACTTTAAAGAATGGCATCTAAAAAGTTTTGTGAAGAATTACAAGCATGTGTAGATACCATTTTACTAATCTCGGCCTATGTTTAGGAAACATAAAGTACGTTTACGTCAGTTTCCTTGCAGATCTGGTTAGCGCTAAGCCGTTTGCGAAAGCATCAGGCACTGCCTTTCCAAGGTGCAAACCCGACTCCTCCAGACAGTTCGGGTGGTGTCAGGAGAGGGTGAGGCCTCCAGTTTGAATCCTGGGCAGTTTTGTTTCCATTATGACAGCCTCTTTTTTTTTTTTTTTTTTAAGATTTTATTTATTTGACAGAGAGAAACACAGCGAGAGAGGGAACACAAGCAGAGGGAATGGTAGCGGGAGAAGCAGGCTTCCTGCAGAGCAGAGAGCCCGATGCCGGGCTCGATCCCAGGACGCTGGGATCATGACCTGAGCCGAAGGCAGACGCTTAACGACTGAGCCACCCAGGCGCCCCATGACAGCCTCCTCTTCCCCCTGGCTCTCCCTGCAGCCCTGGCTTTCGAGGCCCATCTGAGCACCTGGTCTCTTAAATGCGGCGAAGCGCCCTGCATTTTTGCAGCAGGATTTCTATCACAGACCTGCTTTATACGCCCACGTCTTCAGCATTAACCTGGAGACTGAACATTCCATCCGTTTTAAACACAAGTATTCCATCCTTTTACCACAGTTAATAAAGCCAGGCTTTTGGGGCGCCTGGGTGGCTCAGTGGGTTAGAGCCTCTGCCTTCAGCTCAGGTCATGATCTCCGGGTCGTGGGATCGAGCCCTGCATCGGGCTCTCTGCTCGGCCGGGAGCCTGCCTCCCCCTCTCTGCCTACTTGTGATTTCTCTCCCTTTGTCATATAAATAAATAAAATCTTAATAAATAACTAAATAAATAAAGCCAGGCTTTATATCTTGTAAAATCAGCAAGCCACCTATTATTAATAAAGAGAAAATTCCATCTGTTCTTCTTTGGCAGATACTAGAATTGCAGAGACCTGATAGTGATACAGTCATTTTTGGTGAATTTAATAAATTGGGAAATTAGTGGGTGGACATTCTTTATGGCTGAAGTTATCTAATATAGCTGATAAACAAGTTTGTCAGAGCTTACTTCATTTAGAACTTTGTCTGTGACTGACGTACTTACAAGGACAGATGTCTTTGTGCCCTCCTGGGAGCTTTGTTCTTGGTCATATTTTACGAGATGAGAGGAGAAAAACTAATGGTTTTATTTATTGCTCATGACAGGGTGTATAGGTAGTTTTGGAAATAGTTGGGAGGGTTAGCTCTTGGGTTGTCCCTGAAGAGTGATTTTTTTTTTTTCTACTTGTGTGATTAAGACACTTGGAAAAATACGGAGTAGCTGATGTTGTTCAAAGTAAGCTTGCTTGTACTGTATTATTACACAGGATAGTAACCTTATTTAGGTCAGTATTTTCTAGTCTGTAATGATTTTCTTAGTACTAAACATAAATGTACTTTTTAATCGCTATAAATGATTAAAACAATAATTATTATTAAAATAATAATTCAGATATCTCCTTTTTGTCTTTGTACTTGCCTTTATTTTTATCCAGGCAAACATAAATGGCCGTGTGTTAGCTCAGTGTAACACTGATGAACTGAGAAAGGAGATGAGTATGAACTTTGGAGACTGGCACCTCTTTAGGAGCGCAGTAAGATATTTTGTGTTTATAGACTTACTTATAATATTGTATGAGGCAAGTGCTAGTCATTACTGGTCCAAACTGCTGTTTTTCTGTATTTTTAAAAAAACCTGTAACAAGTGCATTTTACACTTAAGTACAACCCTTGTATATTATGTTATGCAGAATATGCACAGCAGCGTGTGGCAACCTTTGGGCATTTCACTTGGAAATTTGGAGAAGAGGTTCTGCCAGTTCTCCACGCTTTCACTGACGAAGGCTTTCTCTTTGAACTGCCTCTAATCAGGCTCCCCCAGCCTCCAGGCCTCAGCCTTGGTGTCTGTCCTTGTCAGGCCTGCATCGCCCAGTTTTAGCCAAGATCATTGTAGAAACAACCCCTGCCCTCACTATCTGATCGTCCTTGGTCCCTGATCAAACTCCTCATACCCCGTCACCCCCCAGATAATATCTGATCACTCTGGCCTGCCTTCAGCCAGAATGCTGTCAAGTTGGTTCAGCCAGAATTCCCTCTTAACCTTGATGTTTCCTCTTAGCAATTTTCTGCCCAGTGACCCCCCCCACCCCCACCTTGCTATAAATGCCTTCTGGTCCATGCTGCTCTCTGGATTGAGCCCAGTTCTATCCTGAGGTCTCTTTTCCTCCATTGCAGTAGTTTCTGATTAGAATCTGCTTTCATCACATTAGCTACTGTCCAGCTTTGGTTCTCTTTGACACACTACAGTTGCATTCTGTTTTGTTCTCCAGTTAAATTTTAAACTAAAGTAATAATAACATAATGGTCAAATTAGAGTGTAATATGTATATGATGGTTTTGCCCTTCTTTTAGTATAATTGAAATGAAAGATAAGCAGATTTATTTCAAATTCATTAGAAACTCACAAGAAGTCTGCTTTCTCGTTTTCATTATAATAACTTTATAATGTTTTGGTTTTTTTAAAGCTTCTAAAATATGATTTGTCAGTGTGGATATTAACATTTTTTTTCTTCTGTTAAAGGTACTAGAAATGAGAAATGCAGAAAACCAGGTGGTCCCTGAAGACCCACGTTTACTTAGTGAAAACAACAGTGGCCCAGTTCCTCACGGTGAATCTGCGCGTCGCTCTTCACACAACGAATTGCCTCATACCGAGCTTTCCAATCAAACTCCCTACACACTGAACTTCAGCTTTGAAGAACTGAATACGCTTGGCCTAGACGAAGGTGCCCCACGTCACAGTGACCTAAGTTGGCAGGTATTTATTAAATGTCATTTTTCGTAGTACTAAAGAAAAGTAGGCGATTTTAATTCACTGAGAATATGTTGGTGCATTTATGTAGTCATTTGGAAAATACTTAATGAGTACTTCAGTGAACAAGACAGAGGGTTCCCTATTCTTAAGGAACTGTATTTTTCTGAAGAGGACAGTGAGTAAAACAAAGAAAAAAAAAAAGATAATTTTGGAAATTGGCAACAGTTGTCAAAGCAATAAACTAGGGTAATGGCACAGAAAGGAAATGAGAACTAGGCTGCTTTGGTTAGGCTGGTGAGAGTTCAGGCTTCACTTGCTATTTTCTTGGTAAATTCGTTCGTCAGTGGCTAAGCTACATCTGTATTGGAAAATTGCCACATATATTTCCCCTTTGAGCAGTATAATCTGGTTTTCAGTACCTATACCCTGTATTCATGGATATTCATTTTTTCTGTTATCTGATACTAGATATGGGTACGTTTCTTCTTTGGATGTTCTTAGCAGACAGGAGCCAGAGGAGGATCAGGAATAAAGAGAAAAGTGAGAGAAACATGAGAAAAAGTAAGGAGGAAATAAGAAAAATAAACTCGGGAAAAATAGAGTAGGGTGCAGAAAAGAGAGGAGATGAGCCAGGCAGGAAACGCAGTAAGTAGCTACAGAGAAACTGTGCTGACAGGGAGCAGCATTTAGGAAAAGCAGCACCCGGTAGCGCTACCATTTTTAAGGCAGTTTGGTCTGGCTGGGTACTAGAAACATTTTGTTGTTGTTGTCATTATGCTTTTATATTACCAGATACCTTTTTCTTTATGTGGGCAAACTAGCTTATAATCGGGTTCTGACTGAGATAAAAATCCTCTTCTTTTATAAGAAGATTAAGTTCACACTTGACCCTTTTGTCCCTGTGTTTCTGCAGTAGTGCTTCCTTTTTTTCTCTGGGATTCCCTTTAGCGTTCCGTAAGAAATCTTCTTCTCTGCCTTTCCGCACTTGGCATCTCCTCCCATGACCTGGGAACTCCTAGCCTTCTCATTCATGCAGCGGCTCTCCGACAGTCTTGTAATCTCAGTCCCCTTGTACTTTTAAAAAGGACTGAAGACCCCAGAAAGCTTTTGTTTATGTAAATTGTATCTGTATGTTACGTTAGAAATAAAAACTGAGAAACTTTAAAAATACTAATTATTTAAAAATAAACCACTTGTGTGTTAATTGTTAATATAAATAGCATTTTTATGAGAAATGGGAATATCTTCCAAAACAAGACAATCTTTAGTGACAATGGGATCGCTTGGCAGATGTCTTTGATGCCTGGCCCGACAGAAGGCCACCAGACCCCTCCCCCCATATCTGCTTCTGCATTAAATCTCTCGTGACCGCACACACCATGGAGCCTCTGGAAGTCCTGCTGGACACGCTGGTGGGAACAAGAGTGAGAGGCACTGGTATCGTCCTGTGATGCTCTGATGAGAATTGTTTAGACCTCCAGGGTCCCCAAAGTGCTATGTGCACCCTGCGTTTGAGAGCGGAGATGGTGCTCTCCGAATAGTCCGAATCCACTTGCAGGGGACCTTCTCAAGGAGATGGGTCATTTTCTCCCCGTAGGAGGAAGGCTCTTGGCCTTATTTCTGCTTCTTTGCTTCAGCCTTTACTCTTATCCCTTCTTAGATTTCCTGGGTTCTTTTTCTTCCATTTCCCTCCTCTTTCTCCTAATCTGTATTCTTTATTCCTCCCTTATCAGCTTTTCTGAGATCTACAGCAATTCAAATCCAAACTTCACATTGGAAATCAAACTTTTGAAAATACTTCATTCCTCTGTTACTAGGACCTAACTATTGGCCTTTTGGCTTCCATTTCTGTTCATTTGGATCCCGTATTTGTCTTTTCTATTGCACCGTATACTTTATTCCTTTTAAATTATTATTATTATTTTTGGCATTTAGAGTACATTTTCATACTCAGTTGAAATTTGACAGAAACTTATGTTGTACAAGTTGAGAAAGGTTCCTTTTTTTTTAAATTTCAAGGATATTTAGTGAATAATTCTTTTTTTTCTATTTAAAATCTTTTTTAATTCCAGTTAGTAAACATACAGTGTAATATTAGTTTCAGGTGTATAATATAGTAACTCAGCACTTTCGTACAATAACCAGTGCTCATCAGGAAAGGCTCTTTTTAACATACGTTGAAGACTTGAGTATTTTGTTTTTGAGATATATCTTAAATCTAATCTTCTTTGTCTTTTCTAAGAGGAATTTTTGTATTTTATCAACGCAGGTGACTTTTGCCTTAAATCAAAGCTAAAAGTTTGAAGTTCTAAAAATAGGTGCTAAGATTATTTGTTAATACAACCTTTAATTATACCTTTAAATATTAATAATAAACTAACATTATTAAAATTTATATAAAGCTTTCTAATAACTGTAAAATTATCCATAAGTTCACAGCTTTTATTAAACTGTATTATATAGAATTCTTTTAAAAGAATTTGATATTTTGAGGGCTTTAAAAATTCTGAGTGTACATATATATTTCCTAAGTTAATATTTATTATGCCTTTTTTTTTTTTTTTTGCTTATTTGAATTCTTAAATTTATTTTTTTCTGTCTTCACAGTCACAAACTCGCAGAACCCCAAGTCTTTCGAGTCTCAATTCCCAGGATTCCAGTATTGAAATTTCAAAGCTTACTGATAAGGTGCAGGCCGAGTATAGAGATGCCTATAGAGAATATATTGCTCAGATGTCTCAGTTAGAAGGGGGTACAGGTTCCACAACAATTAGCGGCAGATCCTCTCCACATAGCACGTACTATATGGGTCAGAGTTCATCAGGGGGCTCTATTCACTCTAATCTAGAACCAGAGAAAGGAAAGGATAGTGAACCAAAGCAAGATGATGGAAGGAAGTCATTTTTAATGAAGAGGGGAGATGTTATAGATTATTCTTCATCAGGGGTTTCCACTAATGATGCCTCACCCCTGGATCCTATTACTGAAGAAGATGAGAAATCAGATCAGGCAGGCAGTAAGCTTCTCCCGGGCAAGAAGTCCTCAGAAAGGTCAAGCCTCTTCCAGACAGATCTGAAGCTTAAGGGAGGTGGACTGCGCTATCAAAAACTTCCAAGTGACGAGGATGAATCTGGGACAGAAGAATCAGATAATACTCCACTGCTCAAAGATGACAAAGATAAAAAAGTTGAAGGGAAAGTAGAGAGAGTATCAAAGTCTCCAGAACACAGTGCTGAGCCGATTAGAACCTTCATTAAAGCAAAAGAATATTTGTCAGATGCCCTCCTTGACAAAAAGGACTCATCTGATTCAGGAGTGAGGTCCAGCGAAAGTTCTCCCAATCATTCTCTTCACAATGAAGGGGCTGATGATTCCCAGCTTGAAAAGGCAAATCTCATTGAGCTTGAAGATGATAGCCACAGTGGAAAACGGGGAATACCACATAGCTTGAGTGGCCTGCAAGATCCAATTATAGCTCGGATGTCCATTTGTTCCGAAGACAAGAAAAGCCCTTCCGAATGTAGTTTGATAGCCAGCAGTCCTGAAGAAAACTGGCCAGCGTGTCAAAAAGCCTACAACCTGAATCGAACGCCCAGTACTGTGACTCTGAACAACAACAGCGCACCAGCTAACAGATCCAATCAGAATTTTGATGAAATGGAAGGAACGAGGGAGACTTCCCAAGTCATTCTGAGGCCTGGTTCCAGTTCCAACCCAACTGCTATTCAGAATGATAACCTAAAAAGCATGACGCATAAGCGAAGCCAACGTTCAAGTTATACAAGGCTCTCCAAGGATTCTTCAGAGCTCCATGCAGTGGCTGCTTCTGATAGTACAGGCTTTGGAGAGGAAAGAGAAAGCATTCTTTAGGAGAAATAAGCAAAAGCAGAATAGTATTACTATACCCCTGTGACAGAATTGACCCACGTTTATAATGAATCCATCCATGCATGTCATGTTTGTGCGTTTCATTCACAAATAATTAATGAATGGGAAGGTCTTTGGTGAAAGAAGCATACACTACACAACAGAGGAAAGTATAAGAAGGGTGATTGATCAATCAGCCTCCACTGTCTTTGTAATTAGAAGCTTAAAAACTCACTATTATTATTGAAACTTTCATTGGCACACAACCTCATAAAATTTTTGAGACAAGATCTAAGTATAAAGATAGTTAGAAAGGGCATGATTTGCCAAAGAAAATGGAAAGCTAGAGACCCCTTTTGTACAACATTCACTCATCAAATATTCAAAGGAAGACGTGGTATTAGATGAACCAGAAACAAATTTTGCTCTTAGAGGTTAAAAGATAAGAATTTATAGGTTATGGAACAGCCCAGAGACCAAGTACTCCATAAATTGAGAACCAGTGTTGAATATAATAGACACGTTGTTTAACAAGGGCCTTAAAAATTGATAAGAAGATGAATGAACAGTGCTCAAAATAGAGCCCCAGTGACGAGACCTTTTTGAGCTGCTAGGAGAGTGGCCCGTGGGGAGGGGCTGAGAACCTCCCTAGGACCGGGACACTGGCCTCCAAATCCCAGACGTGGCTCTAAGCACCATCCACCAGCTCGAGAACCCACGCTGGTCTCTTCTATGACTTTTAAGTGGTGTCCCCAGCTTAGCCTAGCAATGAGAGGGGGAAAAACATGAATTCTTTCTCTGGAGAATCAGGGAGACATGGGTAATAATAGGCTCTAAAAAATATTCATGGGCCAAGAGGATAAGGAAATAATTACATCAGAAAGGTCAGTGTCACTTGATAAAGACAAGGAAATATTTAATTAGGTAAAACTAAATTATTGCCTTCTATACCAGGGTAGAGTATATCTGTCTACTTCATCGATTCCAAAACTAGCGTGCTATTAACCCCAGGGGAGGACTGTAAGAAAGGATATACTTTAAAAAGTTTTAAAATGTAACAAAGCAAGGATAAAAAGCAGATAAAATGGTGAGACTTTCCATTTATTGTTAGCAGGGTTAAGAGAATGATCACATTTAAGTATCGTATGGACTAGAAGTGGACCCTGTCATCATGCATTGAATTTTTGTTGTTTCAACATAGCCTATTTATGTAGAATTAATTTTGGCAGTATATCCTCAGTCACAGATAAGGTCGTAGATGGTGAGATTGTAGAATGTGCAATTACCCAAATTTAGTGTTATATTTGTGATGGTTTTCACTTAATAGATTTTTATTAATACACTGAATAAATTATTTAGTTGACCAGTCATTGCACTAAATAGTTGCTGTTGCAGGTTTCATTGTCTTGATGTTTGTGTATAATCTAACATTTCCTTAAAGTGTTTATCTCGCATGACTTTAACAAATGTTTTTAACCAATTAAAGGCAGGATGTTATCGACATTATATACTGGAATGTTAACATTTTAGTTATAGTGCTTTAGTTCACAATATTGTATAATTGGTAATTATTTCAGAGGCAATATTTTGTTCTTTTTCCGGTGAGTAGACGCAGCTTAATATCATTGTCGTACATTCTTTATGCTGTTTGTGAAGTTAATACTAGAGTATTAAGTGTACAAATAGATTTAGAAAACAATAAAAAAAAATTGCATGTTATTCTGACTCATGAATTTTTATTCACTGCAGTGATGATTCACATTTTGATTACAAATAAAAGAGTAATCTGTGTGTTTGTTCTGTCGTATGTGTGTACAGTTCGTGAGAGATGTTCAGGTTCGTGGAGCAGTTGCACAGCTGGCAGACATGCGCTGAGCTGCCCCACTCGTCCTTTGGAGGGAACATGGCTCCTAAGTCCCTGAGCCTGATCGGTGCTGTGCTGGGGCCTTAGTGCCCAACAGCACAACGCTCCACCAGGCATTTCTGTAGCTACAAGAAGTAGCTTGTCCAGGTCCTGGGAGGATGTCAACTTAATTATTATATGAGCATTATGGAAAAGTTTTCCTTCTCATACTGTTAACCGAAATTGACAAACCAGATGGCTTATTGAGTCATACCATCATTCCTTGGAAGCTGTGTGTCTATGTGTGTGTGTGTATGTATCTATTTATACTATAGAGCTCAGTCTGATCCTCACTTATACAAAACTCTGCTTTAAGCTGGGTGGAAAATGATAGAAAAGAAAATCAGTGCTTTAATCTTGCTAGTCCCTTCGCTTCTGTGTCACTTAGAGTTTTACCTTGTTTTATAAGCCATTCTGACATCACTGTAAGCCACGGATAGTTCTGTTCACGTAGCAGAACATTAAGCCCAATCATTCACCTTGGACACGTGGAGTGGTGGGTAGGAGTATAGCCCTCCTGCAGGGGATACTGGAAATGGGAGGAAGCTATTGACATCTCTCAATTGATACGATTTTCATAGTACTGATGGTGTAAAGCCAGTGCTCAAATTCTGGGAAATTTAAGCATTTGTAACTGAATCAACGTTTCCCAAACTGATGGGAAAATCTGTTTTTGTATTATATTTTATTTATGTGAGTTTTAGATAGCAGTCAATAATTTTAATTGCTTAGCCAAATAATTTTAGAAATTTATTTGCTAGAATTCTCAACTTGAGGACTCTTTAGATCATTTGCATGTTGTAGTGCTGCAGTAAAATACATTTGTGATCATGATTTTTTTTCTTACAAATACTAACCATTAGAAAATATTGTTTGAATGAATTAAATTCTTTATTCTTCTGGCTAAAATACTAAACTTAAAAGGTTTTAATACTACCTAATTTTTGGTTGTACCAGGAATTCTCAGCCTATTTAGAAGTATTCCAGAGTTTAAAAATCTCTGAATTCCTGGCTCACTCTCGAGTAAATCAACACAACTACCCGGGAAAGAGGGAACTGTCCCCTTCACTTTGTGAATGAGTGACATTGAGGGAAAAGCAGGTAAAAGGGAAGGTGCGATAAAGTTAACTTTGGCAAACACTTGAGACTGAACATCTTGGCTCCCTTATTCCCTACCTGCCCTTCTAGACCTATGCTGACACTTGGCAGAAGGGAAGAAGCAGGCGGGGAAACTTTCTTGCTTGGGGTTATTTGAAATGATTACATTTTTAATTTCCAGGTGGTGGTGCCCCCTACCTACCCTTCCCTACCCCATAATTTCAAGCATAGGCCATAATTATGAAAATTAATTGAAAAGTAGAAATTTATATAAAACAGTGAGCCCGCCACTGGATGGTTTTTTAATGGTTCAGCACTTCAGAAAGGTTGAGAATCCTTGGTTAAGACTGATTAATTAGAAAGAGAAGTTAAAATCTTACGTAATTTTAAACCCTTTCATGTCTAGGAAGAAAATGCGGCCCTTGAAATAGATACATCTTCAGAGGATCCAATTTAAGGTATGTAAAAAATTAGTTTTCAAACTCAACTAGTTTTAAGCTAGTTATTGGACACAATTTCCACCAATTAGAGAATTTCTGTTCTTACTGCTTTAAGAAACAGAGTTAAGTAAGAAACATCTAAAACCATCGCTGGAAATGAACCACTACACAGCCAAAGCTTTGTAAGTAAAATTACTAGTAAAGGACAGTCTCGGTTTACATCGTCCTGAGTCTGCTGTGCCCTGGTCCCTTTGGTGGCTGAAAGGTGTCATTAACTCGGCCTTACTCAAACTCAGAGCAAAGAACTTCTTGAGTGGGGCTTGGGTGGCTTGTATGATCAGCTCCACCCTGAATTTCCCATTCTAGTGAGGCATTAAGAAAATAAAAGAATTTTTAAGAATATAAAAGGGTCCTGGAGAGGGAAAAGAAATTATTTCCATGACTCTTTAAAAAGTCCATGAAAACGTCAACGATTTGATCTCACTGCAGTGAAGACCAAAGTTGGCAGAAATGTGAATTTCACTACACTGTGTGATAAAGGTGGTGTGGTTGTTTCGAGCGCACCGTTTTCTGAACGTGCCTATGATGTGTAATCAGCAGTCATTTGTTTACAGAGAACACGCTTAAGTCCTGAACTTTCTGAGGCTGAATACGGTTTTTGTAGTGCTGTTTACCCCAGTGATAGACATCAGGAGCCCTTTCTTAGTTGTGCCAAGATTTAACAAAATGTGAAATAATACAATAAATTATTAAAATTTGAATGAATGACATTTTACTCTTAAATATAGAATTACATGCTCCATATTCAAATTAAGAAGCTGTTTGAAATAACTGAGATCATCTTAATTACCCACTATCATTTTCTAATTTTAACATATATTTTATACTTCTTTAACTTGTTTTCTTTCAAGGCAGCAAGGGCTCTAAGTCTTAGTACTCTGCCCACTAGACCATTTCTCGTGACAATTTGGTTAGCTTCTCACGCTCGGCTTCCTCACCAAACCTAAGGGGGTCAAGAAGATACACAGTAATCCTGCTACCGAGTCGCTGGAGAAGAGAGATTTGCTTACCTCTACCAGTTTTCTGTCCTAGTAGTTGTAAAATTTGAATCCATTTTAATGAAGTTTTCTGTTTATGAAATTGTAGATAAAAGCCCTAATGTATAGCAGAAAGCATGTCAATGAACTCCACATAACCCAGCATTTCGTATTTTCTAGCATCTTGGTCAAAGATCTAATGAAATGTTAGATTGTTATTTTTAAAATTCTAGCTCCTGACACTAGCATGTTTTTTAGCAAGCATGTTTCTGAGAACTCATACACTGTATATTGTTATAGTTAATGCACATTAAACTCTTTGTATTCTTAAAAAAGTTATTTTCTTTTTGAGTTCTTTGTGTTTTCTCCCTCTACCTTTAACCTGACTTGTTTTCACTCTTTTTTTTTTTGTCTTAAGTTTTTTTTTAACATTGCCATATATTTATCCAGTTTTACCATAAAGCATTCCTTAGACAGCAGAATGGGACAGAACCTCAGGACAGCTTTTAGACCAAATCTTGGACATCAGTTAGCCAGTGGACCTCGAGTCAGTACTTGTCAAGTGAGTGAATAAAGTCTACCATAAACTTGGAGCGTCTGCCCATAGATCCTACACTGTGCCTCAAAAGTGCTGAATTGGAGCGCCTTAACACTGTGGCCTTGTGCTATAGTTCCTTACAGCGCCCACAGTTCCTGTCACCTCATCCCTGCCCTGCTACCTGGCTGGCCCTGGAAGCTTTTCTGTCTGGGACGCTGGGAGTCTGTCAGACATTTATAAAGACTCCCGGGGCAGGGGATCCGCAGCCCATCCTGATAAGCGCTATCACTTTAAAGTGCCGGGCCCTGTGTTTGTAATCCTCTCCTGCACTTTCAGCCCTTTGGTACTTTGTACCCATCTTCAAAATTAATATAATTGTGGAGTCAAATTAAAATGCTTCACTCTACGTTTTGCTTTAGGACGTCGAGAATATGTTCAGGTATGACGTAGCATGGGCATGTTTTCTCCGAGCCCCATGGGGCTATGTCATTATTATTTAATATCAGGGCCATGGCAGAGAACCCGGTATGTAGGTTCAGTCTTCCAACCTTCTGTTTGGTAGCATTATTCATTATTTTCACTGACCACCCCTTGTTGCTCTCTGTCATTTCTCTATCTCAGGTTGATCACTCTAAGTTTAGCCATGAATGGGCCTGTTGTTCTGGGATTCTATCCTGAATACTTTCTGTATGAGCGGGCCATTGTGTGTTGCTTGAAAATTTCTTTAGTAAGGTAGGCTAACCACTCGAACAAGCCTCCAGTCTCATCGACTTCATACCGTTGCAGTTTACTTCTTGTTCCTGGGCCAGTACACTGCCATCTAAGCTGACATAAAGACTCGGGGACCCGTGCTCCTCCTGTGGTTTCACCAAGCTCCAAGGCCCCAGAGTCCTCCGGCCCATTGCGTGCATTCCGTGAACACAGAGGGGAGCAGACAGGGTGGAGGACCGCACACTGGCCGTGCACGTGATCTGCGCCAGGAGGTGGTGTATGCCCCTTGCACTGGCCTTCCTGGGTCCTGCGGTGGCGCTGAGCTGCCAGGGAGGCTGGGGTGTCAGGTGAACTGCAGGCCCTGCAGGAAGAGCCAACATTCTGGGGAGCGTGCAGGAGCCTTTTCTACTTGGGTACTCGGTGTGGATTATCTGCGGCAGATTAAACACCGTGACTTACCTTGTTTTCCACCTTAACAGCAGTTCCTTCTGTTTGTTGACATCTCTTTTAGATTTTACTTTGTATGCAGTTTTTCTTCTGGTAGGGAGGTCTGTTAAAATCGGAACACCTAACCTAGAAGAAGGATTGTAGGGCAGGGTGGTTTCCAATTAGCTGGCTCTTCCCTTGCGCTCCAGAAACTTCGCAGACTCCTGACATGGACCAGGCTGCATGCAGGAAGAATTACCCAAGGTAAGAATGGGAAAAGAATGACGTGTCACAATTCCCGTAGAATCTTTTCTATCCAAAGATTCTCAGACCATCCAGAATCTGTCTGACTGTTGCTATCGATTCTTTGACATCTTTTCCTCTTGGAACAGGAGCAGTGACGACTCTCGACTCTCGGTTGCATTTTCTTGCAGTTCGAGGTGGCAGCATGTGGTCTTGGGAGACTCCCGGCCCCAGGCTCGGGGCTGCTGGTTCACAAAGACAAGAAACCCCCTGCTAGGGACCACTGCTTTCTGGGAAATAGCGCCCCCCGGCCTTAGAAGTCAGTGGGAGATTAGACTTCATGTTCACAATTTTGTCTATAAACGAACTCTTCTGTAGTCTAGCTCTATTGACCACTTCCCAGTTTTTTCCTACCGGTATTCCCTTGGTTCCAAGATGCATGTTTGTTTCACGTTTTGACTTTTTTGAAATGTTTTGACAACCCGCAGCATTTTTTCTTTCCTAAAGTAAGTTCACATCTTACAGTTGGTGGAGTCCCGTTTGTATTGATAAGGCACGATATTACTTTAACATATGGCACGGTCATGCTGGATTGCACCTTTAGCGACAGCAATGAGCTGGTGGTGATGTATATTTCACTGACCTCCAAGAGTCAACATTTTGTGATGTATATTTGTGTTATCAGTTATTACTCCTGCTGTATTCATTTGGGATATTTAAAATATTGTCATGCACTTATTACAATAAAAGTAACTTAGTGATAGAGCACACACGCACTTGACAATGTTCTAAGACCCCTGCACGTATTAACTAATTTAATCTTCATAATAACTTCATGAAGTAATTACTATTATTCTCAATTTGCAAATGAGAAACTGAGTTTCAGAGATTCCCTAGCTCACATGGCTACTGAGTGGTGAAGCCACGATTCAGGCCCAGGCGTGTGGCTCTGGATGTCCACCCTTCCTGCTACACTCGTCACTATTGTTCTTTAACTAATTAGAGATGAGTCGATTCTTACATATTCCAAGATAGATTTTAATTTTAGCTTTCTTTGCTTTATCATCATCGTCACTTTGTTTTAAGATAGGATTTGGGGTCTCTCAAACAGCTTTCTGTTTGTTTTAGAAAGATAAAGATCTTTAAAAAATCCATATCCATGTAAATTACATTTATAGAGAAAAAGTTGTTTAGCATCAAGCATCTTTGTTCCTACTAATTATTTTGGAACAATGCTGGATTTTTGGTTAAAAATTTACTGACTTCTTTAAAAAGGTCTTAGTATTCACAGATTAGACCATTAAAGTTTGCACATTATATTGAAAATAATCATTTTATTTGCAGTTTTATTGTTATATGGCTTTCATACACTTGCTCTTCTATTATCAATATTCTGTGTTAGATTATAATCCTAAATACCACTATATGTATTTTTCTTTATATCCTATTATTGATCAGAATTATTGCTTAATAAATGTTAATAGATAAGTAATATATGTCTATTTAAAAAATCATTACTACAGTAGTGTTGTTTTTTTTCTTTTTTTCTTAAATGATTCTGGTCACTGCCTCCTAAAAAAAGAAAGGAAAATAGGCAAAACTGAACTCTCTGTATTTCATAATGAAAACTAGTCACTAATGGCCAGAAGCCAATAGACACATCCATAATAGTGGATAGACAGTGCGTTGAGATGGTGGTTGGGTGACAGTCTAGTTTTGTATAATTATCTGCCTAGTACTGTGAGTGCTTACTCGAGCCAGGTACCGTTATAAGTACTTCAGATGGGCTAACTTGTTACATTCCAACCAGCCAATGAAGTAGATCCTGTTAGCAACGCTACGTTACAGATGCGGAAACTGCAATGCAGGAAGTTATAACTTTTACATAAATTTACATACATCATATTTTTATAACTGTTTCCTGAAACATT
This sequence comes from Procyon lotor, assembly GCA_028646535.1. Classification (NCBI taxonomy): domain Eukaryota; kingdom Metazoa; phylum Chordata; class Mammalia; order Carnivora; family Procyonidae; genus Procyon; species Procyon lotor. The sequence continues at coordinate 112,541,871 of CM053610.1, forward strand.
GGCATTATTCTTATCTTGGTTTTTGAGAAAACTGAAGATTTGGGGGTTTGAGGCCATCCCGCCCTCGACCCTACCCCCCAGGGTCACCCACCAAGTAAACAGAACAAAAACACCAACCCTGGTTTTCTGCCTCCAAATTTCATAATTTTCCCATCAGACACCACACTGCCCCCCCCCCTCCAGTGGGCGCTGCACGGGTCTGTGATGCTTCTGTTTCCCACTCCCTCGTCAGAGAAAACATTAGAGGAGAGTAGTAAACACATCCGAGTCCTCACACTCAGCTGAGGGAATGTCATTCATTCATTCATTGGTCTATATGTCATTCATTCATTCATTCATTCATTCATCCAATGTCCCAGAGAAGCTCGCATGTCCTCCCTTTGTGCTGTTCCCCCAAACCACTGTCACCCCGGGCCTGCAGATCCTCACGAATCTCAGAATGAGTCCCCTGTCTGGCTACACTGTCCTCACCGACGGGATCTCCCGAACTGAACTCTGTTCATTTGGTATAAATGACCAAGGTGAAATATTTAAACTGGTTCTGTGTGTGTGTGTGTGTGTGTGTGTGTGTGTGTGCAGACACACGCACGTGCATGTGCATGCATTAAAATTTTACCTTGCCAGATAGCTGCTTTGATTGAGCCCATCACTGAATCAGGGGGTCAGCTGGTCAACCCGTCACTGGTGACAGAGTTGCAAGGCTCAAGTGATGCGCTTGGCTCTGCGCCTTACTCTCCAGATGACCACTTACTTGTCTGCCTCAGTTTCTTCAGAGAAACATAGAATGATGGAAGAAAGAGGATTTCATCCTTGGTAAGTGGTGCTACCTCCCCAGAGTTTATTATGTGTTGACCCCTTGCACACATTAGTTATCAGATCTTTGCAATAATATCGAGGGGCAGACAGTTCTCCTATCTTAAAAAACAGGGGAACCAAAGCTGAGAGAAGTTAAAAACTTTGCCCCATGTCTTGCTGTTATATGTCAGAGCAGAAATTTGAACTCAGGTCTGACACCAAGGCCAACGAGTGTATCCCCAGCCAACCAAGTGCGTCTCCAAGGATGTCTGTGAACTCAGGTTGCAGCACTGAGCACGCAGAGTGAAATCACTGTGGTCACCCGGTCCAGCCTCCTCGGGTTTACCCACCGGGAAACTGCAAAGTGGTCGTATCATCACACGTGTTTTGGGCTGCCCAGAACGATGTGCTTCCACTTACTTTTTGCTTTCTTTACCTTTGTCTTAGCTCAGGCAGCTATAACCAAGCACCACAGGCTGGTGGCTTAGGAAGAAGAGACTTTATGTCTCAGCGCTGGGGCTGGAAGTCCGGAATCAGGGAGCCAGCCTGGCCAGGTTCCAGTAGAGCCCCCTTCGGGCCTGCAGACACCCACGCGCCTCGTAGCCTCACGCGGGGAAGAGGGACAGGAAGCGAGCTCTCCTGTGACTTGTGTATGGGCACTAATCCCATGAAATGAATTCTGAGGTGACACAAACATTCAGTTCATAACAACCTTCCTCTTCCGGATCATTTTCTAGCTAGCAGAAACCAGCTTTTCGTTATTAGACCTCGTAAGTGCCAGTGTCTAGCATGAGTAGAAACTGTCTCCCACCTGCCTGCTCTTCGGGTCCCCACTGCCTTCCAATCTGCCGGAAGTGCTGGCACCACCGCTCTGCTGCTGGCAGCTTCCGGGACCACGCCGCTGCACCCGAGATGGAAGGTCAGCCTTTCTGTCCTGGCTGATGGACTTATCTGGCACCCCTGGAGGCCTGGCAGAGTACAGGGAAGACGGTGGTCACAGAGTGCGGGTCCCAGCCAGACGTGGCTTCAGCATTAGGACAAGAAAACGGCTCATCCTGGACCCGCTCCCCAATCAGGACCCCTCTTGCAGGTGGTCCCTCACTGCGGGAAACAAGGCGCTCTTTCCTCCAGGACCTGTAGACACTACCGAAACTTCAAAGCAGCCACTGGATCTTCCAGAAGCAGATCTCTGGCCCCTCATGCCTCCCGGGAGGATGGGGGATGGGGCTGAAAGTTCCATGCTTCTATTCATGGCTTGGTCTTTCTGGTGACTGGCCCCATCCTGAAGCCACCCCGGAGCCCATTGAGAGCATCTCGTAAGAACGAGATGTACCTCTCCTGCAGGAAATTCCAGGGGATTTAGGAGCTCTGTCAGGAACCTGGATCAAAGATCAAATCTATCTATCTGTCTATCATCTATCTATCTATCTATCTATCTATCTATCTATCTATCTATCTATCTATCTATCTATCTATCATCTATTTCTTTTTTTATCTATTATTATGCCACAATAATAAAGCAAATATCAATAATAGCAATGTAACCACAGAAAGGTTAAGAAATAGGACCTGCCAGTATCTTAGGAGTCTTTTGTGTGCCTCTTCTGGAAGTATGCCCCAAGTACCATTCCCTTGCCTGAAGCATCCTCTCCTTGCTTACCTTTACCACCTATGTATGTCTCCTGGAACAATTTTACCTGCATTTGATCTCATATAAATAAAATCATACTTAATATTTACCCCGACTTCCTTTTTTCATTGAACACTATTTATCAGTCCTGCTGTACATAGTTATAATTCATTAATTGTCATTGAGGAATAGTATGCTCTTACATAAATATGTATAACTTCCCTATTTACTTTATTGGATATTGGGTTGTTTCCAATTCTTATTGCAGTGTTTGTATGAATGTGTTTTACATGTCTCCTGGTATACAGGTGCAAGAGTTTGGGCTTTTTACCTACCAGTTTCCGGGGTTGTTATTTCTAGAAAAAACTGTATTTTTGTAATTCAGAAGAATAGTGCCAACAGCAAAGACTCTCCTAGGTTTATTATATCTCTAATGTTCCCAGGGGTATATCTATGTCTAGATTGCTATGACCATCATGAAATCTTAACACATGTAACAGGAACTGGGAGCAAGTGACAACAGTGAGTGACAGCACAAGAAATTGCCGTCTGGAAACAGATCAAAACCGGGACCTTTCATTTTGGGATGACGCAAGGAGAAAATAGCTGTGATCCAAGGCATCGGTCTTGTCACGGGGATGGCCAAGAGGTCGTGGGTGCCAGCAATCCCTAGAATTCCAGGCCTCCCCTTCCTCCAGCACCGGCAGAACTCTCCACCCAGATGTGGGTGGTCATCTCCCATGCTGGCCCAACACAGAACTGTCCCCCAAACGAACTCTCCCTGCCGTGTTTTCCTCCTCCTCATCGGTGCCATAATGACTTCCTCACTCAGGCTCAGAACTGAGTTATTTTTGCCTCTCAGCTCTCCCATCCTCTCAGCCCATCTGTCACTGAATTCTTAGCTATTGTCTGCAGAGTCTCTCTAGGCTGTCCCTGGAGGGTCCCTTCACCTTGGCACTACCCCCACCGCCACCCACCCCCCACCTCCTCCCTTCTTCATTATCTGCACACAAATACCACTGACGCCTCCCGAATCATGGAGTTCATCATTTCCTGCCCAACAGTGGTGATATCTCTCCTGCCGCCCCAAGTGTCCGATTAGTGACCTTCCATGGGTGCTCCAGACCCTTCACACTATGGCCCCAATTTACTCCTGTTCAAATGTCCACTTATCTAGATTTTCCTGAGTATTACAGAGATCTTCAGAAAACTAAACTCACAGATGATCCTTATGTTTTTGAGTTTGTCCTCACTTCGTCCGTGCTCTGGTGCACGCTCTTCTCTTCCTCACATGCTGAGTGCTCTACCTTCTTCTTCTTCTTTTTTAGGATTTTATCCATCCATTTGACAGAGAGAGAGAGAGAGAGATCACAAGTAGGCAGAGAGAGAGGGGGAAGCAGGCTCCCCGCTGAGCAGAGAGCCCGATGCGGGGCTCGAGCCCAGGACCCTGAGCTCATGACCTGAGCCGAAGGCAGAGGCTTCAACCCACTGAACCACCCAGACGCCCCAGCACTCTACCTTCTTGACACAACATCTTCTATTGAAATACAGTTGTCTGGGGTTTCCCTTAAAGCTTAGAAATGTTTCACAGGCCAAGGGAATGCTCATTCGCACCTTCATGCGGCCGGCCAGCCGCCACCACAGGCGAGGCACTGGGGCAGGGGTCAACCTGGCACTTGGTGAGTAGCAAGTGAACGGAATTTATTACAGAAAGAGCTGCAGTAATTGAAAAACAATTGAATCTCAAAAATTTTAGAGTTAAAAAATTAAAGAATGCTGTCATACTGGGACACCTGGGTGGCTCAGTCAGTTAAGTGTCTGCTTTTGGCTCAGGTGATGATCCCAGAGTCCTGGGATCGAATCCCGCCTGGGGCTCCTTGCTCAGCAGGGAGTCTGCTTCTCCCTCTGCCTGCTGCTCCCCCTGCTTGTGCTCTCTCTCTCTGACAAATAAGTAAAATCTTTTTTTTTTTTTTTTTTAAAGATTTTATTTATTTGACAGCGAGAAACACAGCGAGAGAGGGAACACAAGCAGAGGGAATGGTAGCGGGAGAAGCAGGCCCCCTGCCGCGCAGAGAGCCCGATGCAGGGCTCGATCCCAGGACGCCGGGATCTGACCTGGGCCGAAGGCAGACGCCTAACGACTGAGCCACCCAGGCGCCCCTAAAATCTTAAAAAAAAAAAACAAACCCCGCTATCATATTACTTATGGAAATATAGGAGTCCTGACCTTAGCAACATATAGAAACTTAAAGTTCTCCAAAGAGACCTGAAAGATTTGAGTCTAACACCTTTAATTTTTTTTAATTTGTAAATTAAAAAAAAGCAGAGTCCGAGTGTTTTCCAGCATGTCGCAACTTGTTTTGACTTGCGGCAGCACTAACCTCAACGTTGTCTAAACTAATCTTGTTCCAGCAGCCTTAGCAGACAGAGGAATGCATTACTATGGACGGCACTAGACAGAGATGACCGGTAGTTGGAGTGAAGAACACCAACCAGCTTGTGAAGTCAATTTTTTATGTAAATTGTACATACGTAAAAAGAGATTTGATTGGACATAATTGACATCAAAAGCGAGAGTGTGACCCTGAGGATTAAACAAGGTACAGATGATATCAAAGGCCATCCAATTAAACAGTCAGTGACACGGTCAGGAAAGAGGTAAGAGCTGTGATTCTAGCAACAGGACAAGTGCTGGGAGAGGAGTTGACTTTTGAGAGCAACTCACGCATCCTGAAGGACGACTTGAACACAAGGTAAGGCTTTGAAAAAAAATTCTGGACCATGAATTTGAATGACAAGAGGAGAAATCAAAGCCTTAGCCCTTGTTCTGGTCTTTCAGAGGAAACCGGACAAAAATAGCATGGATTTGAGGAAAACAATAATTGGTGATGAGAGGTGGTGTTTTCCCTGTGACCCAGAAACAAAATGTCAAAGTTCGCGCTGAAAAATTACAACATTCCCAACATCCCCCAAAGCACACATGTCAAAATCCCAGGTAAAGAGCCCGTTGCTTTGTCTCTCCGCGTCTGTGACACGGTTCAAACTGGAGGTCAAAAATCCGTCCATGCCGTCATGCACACGAGCTCCAGGTCCACGGGACGCCTTACCAGGCGGAGCGGTGGAGGGCGTCCGTTGGCTTCAGCGCACCAGGGCCCAGCCACGCAGTTTCTGACCAAAATCTGTCAGCAAATTTGTCACGGACTTTAGCCTTTCCCTTGAACGTTTGCGGAAGGCTGGTTATGTGAGCACATATATTAGTAAGTATTATACAAAAAACTGGACTCGTGGTCTGATGAGTTTAGAAAGTCCAGTCAAATGGGTTTCTTTGTTACATACTTTATTAAAACTTTCAATATATATTTGGAAATTCCAAGGGAGGGAATGGTGTGCAACCTCTTCCAAACATATCTGACCCCAAACCCTGTTTCCCTTGAGCATCGAGCATCGAGCGAGCAGTATTCCATAGAACCCTAAGAGCCCTGCTTAACTGAGGCCTTTCCTCCCAACGACTTTTGGAAATTTCAAAAAAGAAAATCTGTCACTGAGCCTATTCACAATATTTTGCTGTTCTTGTCTAAATGATTTCCACCCAAGGCTCATCTTTAGCGTGCAAGACATCCGTTTGGGTAAGTCTGAGAACTTGTCCTTCCTGCTGCCTAGTGACTCCAGTACCAGTTAGGAAAGGGAGAAGGATCACATGAAGCTCTTCCCTCCCCAAAGTGACATGTCAGCCTGCCAGGACAGGGAGCCCAGGAAGGGGGGTGACGGCAGTGGGCGCGTCCAACACCTACGCAAGTCTAGAAAGCAGAGACACAGGCTGTAGCCCCTGTTTGCCAGCGGGTCCCCGAAGAGAAGAGAGTTGGTGTGCAGGGAGCCTCGGGGGCCCTGCGGGCCAGGCCCCGGGAAGCCCAGGGCCGCCCCCTAGAGGCAGAGGTGACCTGAGAAGGATGAGAAAAGGAAGTCTGGCTGACCACCCTCCTGGTGGTCACCCTCTGAAGCCCTGTCCTCCTCCTGTCAGTCCCCAGAACATTTGCCCAGGAAGTGCTCAAGCCTAGTGATTTCCAGTTCTTTGCTACCGACAAAATGGAAGCTAGACGTAACCGAGTTGTCAGGTATAGAGTACTAAAAATAAAGTTTGAGACTGAATTGCTATGCAATTTCCAGCATGTGACTTGGACGAGGTTGAAAGAATCAGTGACATTGCTCTATCAAACCTGCTCCCAACTCCATCTACTTCCTTATGTGAGCGAGGCTTCTTGGCACTTAAATCCATACAAATACAAACAGGGATTAAAATTCATGTTGAGCTCTGGCTCATTCTATACAATAGTAATATTCATCCATGGATACTTAACTGAAAAACAGTTTTGCACATCTCATTTTCTGTAAGATATTAT
>CM053610.1:112549192-112603422 GCA_028646535.1 Procyon lotor
TCAGCAGACTCCTCCCTGAGCTTGGAGCCCAACGCGGGGCTGGATCCATGACCCCAAGATGGTGACGTGAGCTGAAACCGAGAGTCACACGCCGACTCCACCCAGGGGCCCAAAGCTTCCCCTTCTTAAACAGCATAATATCTTACCTTTTCAGCCCTTGTGCTGGTTACCGATTGCCGTGTAGGAAATCACCCCAAACCGAATGGCACAAACAACAACAATTCTATGTTATGTCATATATATATAGTGTTTTTCTTACAGTTCCGGGTTGACTAGGCTTAGCCAGGTGTTGGCACTCAGGGCCTCGAAGGCGATGGTGGGAGGGTCTGGAGGCCTCTCGAGGGTTTTCTCACGGGTCCGGTGGGTGACAGATGGGGTGTGAGCTGGGGTGGCAGGTGTCGGTGGCAGTACCTACACGTGGTCTCTCTCTGCAGCTTGGGCTTCCTCACACAATGGCAGCTACATGCCAAGGGTGGTGGAGAGAGAGAGACAGAGACACACAGAGAGAGAGAGGGAGAGAGAGGGAGAGAGAACCATGGCAAGTGGCACGACCTTTTATGAGCAAGCCTTGGCATTCACAGAGCATCCCTTCCGTTGCAGTCACCAAGTCCAGCCCAGGTTCAAGGGCAGGAGACAGACTCCACCCCTTGCTGCGGGAGTAAGCAAGGTTCTGGAAGAGGATGCGGGACCAGAAATATTTTTGCAGGCTTTCTGGAGAGCACAGACTGCCGCAGATCAGTATGGAGATCCGGAAGGCAAACACTCCCCTGTGGGGCATCGCCGCGGAACACGGATGGAAAACCAGCTCCGCTCCATGCGGCGCGCACCCCGGTCCGGTACCGGAGAGCAGGCTGGAGCAGAAAGGACTCGTCGCTTTGCTTCCGACGGGCCGACAGCCAGTTAGTGCAGTGGCTTCCCTGGGGGCCCAGGGAGAAGCCCCTGCCGCCTGCCGAGCTCTGCGGGCTCGCCCCCAGCTCTGGGTTCCTCGGGGCACCCGCGAGGGTAGCCTGGGGCAGGAAACGGTCTTAGCCAAAGACCTGTGACACGGGGCAGAGCTGACCCCTCTGCACCGAAGCCCTCAGTGTACTTTTGGTGGCCAATCGTGTCCACTCGTCCCCCAGGATTGATTTCCACTGAGTTGGAAAATGTCAGTGAAAATTTACACCCTTACTATAGTGAAAAAAAGATGTAAAAAATAGAAATGGCTTTCTTTTCAGACACTGTCACCATTTCTCCCTTGCATATGGCTTCCAGCAAGGGGTTTGTGTGGTTTTTTTTTTTCCCTTTCCTTCTATTTCACTGATGATTTGGCTATGGAATCTCAGAGAACTTGGGCCTTTGCCTATAACTAAGAATGTAAAGGCCTTACACAGAAAATGTGGAAGTGTATAAAAAATCTTCAATATATACTATTTTCAGATCGCACATCAACATAACATTTAGGATTCAAGCCGCCTATCTTTATCTCTATAGACGCTACACCAGAGCCACCGCCGTCCTGTGTATAAATGTGTGGAAATGGCCCAAGAGCGACTTTCAGCGTTTCCAGGACTTCGATCTTTTTATCTTCTTAACTACTTGAAGGCTGTCACTTTCTCTGGTGGAACCGAAGAACACTATCGATTGTGTGTTATCCTTCCAGTGATTAAAATATTTCCCCCGAGACGGACTGCGTACATACTCTAGCCGGGCGGGGCGGGCGGAGGGAAGGACTGCGGGATTTTATCCTGGGCTATTACACCTCGCCATTCCATGTATTAGTAGAATAATCATTTCAAGTCCAAAACATTAAAGAGTATGGTTTTACATCGATGTATCTAATCTTTCCGATTTGCTACTATTATCCCCGCCATTGTGAAAGCGGAAATATTATTTGCCTCAGTCCAAGGTTCTATTTACAACTGGGTATTTAGTCAACTCAGAGTAATAACTTACTTAATAATAACTTACTTAATAATAAGTAAGTTTAATCAACTCGGAGTAATGGGAAAAGGAAAATGATCTAAGGAGTTATGATGTTCTGTGCTGTGTGGTTACTTCATATGCTATTTACTTCTTGGGTTTAAAAAGCCAACTTAATTGTAGTCTGGTTAATAACTTTGAAATATATTGGCTATAACTATGGAAGACACATATGAGCCATTGACATCTAGACATCTCAGCAGCTGGAGAAAATGCCAGCATAATTCCTAAATCGAGAGTTTTAGTGACAAAGCAAGATATGCCTGGAGGAGTCACACAGCCAAAATTATCTCTGCCATTTCCACCAAATGTTTCCAAAGAGCTTCTAAAATGGTGCCTGCAGTATGGACTTAGCCATATCCCACTTGTAGGACCTATGGATTGTAGCTCCTGCCCAGGCCTAGAAATCTCTTGATTTTTCTCTAGCAGCACAAGAATCGGGACAGTCAGGCTGGCTTTGATCCCACCTCAGCCCAGGGCCCAAAGTTTCTAGTGAAAAGAGCCTGTGTAGCCAACTTCCAAGATGGCGCCAGGAATCGCCCACTCCAGGTGCCCCCACCCTACACCCCACACCCTTGTGGTTCCTCCCATTGTACCAGAGTGGGTCTGTGACCCTCCATGGTGGTATGTCACTTCCGACATTCTCTCTCTGTCTCACTCTGGGGGACGCCAGCTGCCATGTCACGGACAGCCCTATGGAGGAGCCCATGTGTCAAGGAAGTTAAGATCCTTGGCCAACAGCTGGTGAGGAGACTTGTCTCAACCATGTGAGCAAGTCTGAAGTTGATCCCCCAGCGTCGCTAAGCCTTGAGCCAGGGCCACCCAAGTAAGCCACTCGCGATTCCTGACCCTCAGAAGCTGTGCAAGGTACTAAATAGTTGTTGCATTAAGATACTAAACCTTGGAATACTTGGTTACGCAGCAGTATAGAACTAATACATAACTAAAGTTCTATTTTAACTCCAAGGCTTGGTGAGCCTGTGGCATCTGTCCTCTGAGCAGTGCAGATTTCATGTCACACAAGAGAGGACGTGGGGGTCGAAGAGTCCAGTGTACTGGTCAAGGTCCGGTTGCAAACTTTAGCACAGAGAAAAAAACTATGAACTAGGTTTCAAGCACTGACTAGGTAACAGAAAAAGCGAGAAAATTAATAAACGTAACCCATTTGACACATCAGAGCCTGGTCCCTGGGAAGAAGTGTCTCCTTGTTTCAGCAGGAGCGGCTTACGGAGTGTTCGTTCTCATAGACAACAGCACGCGGGATGAGAATTAGTAAGACACGTTCCCTTGTCCCTGAATGATTTGCAACTGCTTCTTCATTAAACGGAGTTCGCAGGGATCATACCCCAGGCTCCATTCGTGTTTCGGGATAATTCTCTGAAGTCATTGGCAGCCACAAATCCAGGGCTTGGCAAACTCGTTCAGAAATTTCTTTCCTAGTGAAGACATCTTTAAATGGGATTGACTCAACCGGTATGGATTAAATTTAAATTTGAGATTTCTGTTTTGCCTCTTTAAATATTTCACTTGAGGGGGATTAATGTTTCTGTTAGCGTTTTGGGAATATTTCTCCCCCCCGGTAGGCTTTGGTAAATTCTGGTAAAATTAGGACATTAAGGATGGCCTTTCTCTTTCCCTTGTTTGCAGTGCTTCTGTAGGATTTTTTAAGACAGAAGTTTGCAGGAATGTGTGAGTTTTTGAGAGCTTTCTCCCGGAACCGATGGGACTTATTTAGAAAACTGTATGTGCAAAATACGTCTCGCAGCATTGTCTCTAGATGGACGCTTACTTAAAAGGAGGACCGTATTCTAAAAGGAAGGCATAATCATATATGTGGAAATACACATACTATTCTCTGCTCATGACAGTGGGGAGGAGAGGCCGAGGGCAGGAAGACGTGTGTGGGCCCCGTAGAGATTGTCTTTGCTGCCTGTCGGTGAGACCAGGTGTCCCGGGGCTCACAGAGCAGCGACTCCTCTGGGGCAAAGGCAGGGAGCCAGGTGAGGAAGGAGAGTTCAACGGCACTATAGGTCAAGGTCAACCTTGAGGGAGGGAACAAGGTGCCAGGCCACATGGAGGGAGGCCAGAGCCTCTGGAGAAAGGAACGTCTAACTTACCCAGCGTGGGCACTTCTGGAATATTTTAGAGCGATTCTTCGACTCGCGTCGCCTTACCTGTAAATACTTGAGCACGCATCTTAAAAAGGCAGGGTCATTCTCCTATGGAACATAATCCAACTTGACATCAACGGAGCTAATTCCGTCATATCTAATGCCTGGCGTTCGTGCCAACGTCTCCAACTGCGGAAACCGGTTGCCTGTTTCGAGCTTAGGAAGCTGAACAAGACCCGTTCTTTGCACTTGGCTGTCGCATTTCTTAGGTGGTCTCCATCAAGGGTAGCCTTCCCTCGTCCTCCCCACGTGCCCTGCCTCAGTGCCACCGACGTGCTGACCACGCCGGGCCCCTCGTCGCGAGGACGCCCCCATTCTGGACTCCTGCCTGCTTCCCGTTTCGCTGGCTCTCCCCTGTTTCCCACAGACAGGAAGTTAGACCGAAAGGCTTTATGTTATTTTGAACTGGGTTATTAGAAAAAATGTCTCCCTAAAGATATCTCATGAGTGATGCTGTGTCCTTCTGACGGGACGCGTCTCATCATCCTTTGTCTGGATCTGTAGTGGTCGACTCAGAAGTTCAAGTCAATCTTTCACCCAGTGGTTTCGCTCAACATCCGCGAGCCCGGCCTGCACCCGAGGCTACCTTGGTTGTCACACCTTTAGTTCTTACGTTCGCTGTGACATGAGGGGCTGTGAATGGTGGTTTGCTAATTTTGTCTTTCTCTTGCGGTTTTCTGACACAGGGCTTACACTGGGAAGGTGGGACAGACGCTTTTTACATTTAATTTTATTTATCTTTTTAGAGAGAGAGAGAGAGAGGGAGAGAGAATCTTAAGCAGGCTCCATACCCAGCCCACGAGCCTCGATCTAACGGCCCTGAGATCACGACCTGGGCTGAAATCAAGAGTTGGACTCCTAACCAACTGAGCCACTCAGGCGCCCCCCAGGACAAACACTTTTTATTTCCCTTTAATTATACATTTTTAAAATGAGCTGGTGCTCTAGAAGCCTTCCCTGGGACTCAGAGAATTTTATTCTATTTTTGTCTCCTCTTTATTTTCATTTTTATTTTTATTTCCTATCCTAGGTGAGGAATCAGCCATTTCTCCAAGAAACCCTGCTTCCTTCTAGGGGTAGGTGGTCCTGCAGAGTGCAAGCTGGGGTAGGGCACTGCTTATCGGTGCCAAGTCACCATTGCTCCTGGGCATTTTTGGTGGAACATTAGAAAAATATTTTTTAAGACAAAAAGTGAGTTTAAATTGATATTTTCAATTCAAGTATAAGGTTTTGGGCTTTTTCTTCTTTAACTTTTACTTGTAACTACTTTCTTTTATGTGGAAATCTTGGTCCCTAATACCATGAAGTGTAATTACTTCTTTGCTTACCTTACAATATATATTTGCCAGTTTAAAAATAACAATACCAAGATTATTACTGACGATATGACAACGAAATGAACTTTATAATTTCTTTGCAGCTCTTTTTGTCCTTAGAACATCTCCACCAGGTACGATGAGTAAAACTACTGCCTCCCACAGTCAGCTGGGATAATTGTTGGCTTGCTATGGGTATTTCACCATCTTGAGATACAATTAGATCCATGTCTTCTATTATCTTTAAAATTTTATACTTGTGTTTTTCTTTAACTTAAAAAAAACTTTTACATTATAATCAAAACTATGTAACAAGATACATTTAGAGACGTTACATTTCTTCCCTGTTTTATCCCTCCTCCATCAATAACAATTTCAATTGGTTTATCCTCCCACATTATTTCTCTGCAAATAGATGTGAACAAACAGATGTGAATCTCTATGGTATATTATAATTTTCTTCTTCTTCTTTTTAAAGAGAGAGAGAGAAAGTGCACAAGTGGGGGAGGAGGAGCAGAGGGAGAGGGCGAGAGAGAGAATACCAAGCAGGCCTCACACCCAGCACAGAGCCTGACACGGGGCTCGATCTCACGACCCTGGGATCACGATCTGAGCTGAAATCAAGAGTTGGGTGCTTAGCCGATTGAGCCACCCAGGTGCCCCTACACCTTCCCTCTGACACAAAAGTTAGCCTGCTACATACACTGTTCTGCCCTTGACATTAGACGCTGGAAGGCTCCCATCAGTGTATGGAGAGAGCTCCACCTCTTCACAGTGCAGCATCATGGATGTTCGACTGATTTTCCAATCAGCCCTCTACTGGTGGACATTTAAGTTGTTTCCAATCATTTGCTATTAAAAGTAATGTCACATTTATTAACTGGGAACATAGATTATTTCGTATTTTGCAAGCGTAACTTTGTGATAGATTCCCTGGGTGGGACAGCCGGGTGTATGAGTAAATGCACACATAGTTTCACTAGCTCGTGTCCAATTCCTCTGCATAGGTGTCGTGCCATTTTATCATGAATGATGGACAAGATTTTTTCCCCCCACAGTCTTGTCAACAGAATGTATGGATGCTTTTGGGCTGTTGTCCATCTGTTTGGGGAGAACTGGTATTTGATGTCATTTCCATGTATATTGAACTTACTACGAACGAAACGTACCACCTATTTTTGTGTGTAAAGGCCATTGTATTCCTTTACCTGTGAATTCTCTCTCTTGTGTTGTTGGACTTGTCCTTTCGGTTGTTAGGACATATGTATGTGTGGCACATTAGCTTGACTCAAGGCTTGTCTGTTACTTAGACATGTCTAATGTTCAAGGTCAAGCCCCTCTCCCACACGACCGTCAGTAAAGTCTGTCTTATGTGTCAGACTTTCCCATTGCATGCTCTGTGCCCTCCCTTGATTTCATCTCTGTGATGTCTTTATCTCTCTGTGCTATATTTTGGGTTATTTCCTCAGATCCATCTCCCGGTTCGTTAATTCTCTCTCTAGCAGCTTAAAATTTTTTTCCCTGGTAAAATACACACAACATAAAATTTGCCATCTGGATTATTTTTCAGGGTATGATTTCATGGTATTAAGTACATTCATAGTGTGGTGCAGCGATCACCACCACCCATCTTGAGAATTCTTTCATTTTGCAACACTGAAACTCTACACCCATTAAGCTCCCCCTTCTCCCCTTCCCCGGGCACCCACTCCTGTCCTTTCTGACTCTGATTTTGACACTCATATAAATGGAATCACATGGTACTTGTCTTTCTGTGACAGGCTTATTTCACTTCGAATCATGTCCTCAAGGTTCATCTTATAGCAGATGTTGGAATTTCCTTTCTGATTAAGGCGAATATTTCATTGTATGTCTATACCACATGGGCTTATCCACTCAACTGTTGATGGACACATGGGTTGCCTCCGTGTTTTTTTTTTTTTTAGCTATTGTGAATAATGCTACCATGAACATGGACATAAAATATTTCTTTGAGACCCTGCCTCAGCATTTTCGGATATATACCCAGAAGTGGAATTGTTGGAACATATGGCAATTCTACTTTTTAAATTTTTTTAAGGCGATGCCATAAAAAAAATTTTTTTTAAGGTGATGTTCTCCACAGCGGCTACATTATTTTACATTCTAAGAGTGCACAAGACTTCCAACTCCTACACATCCTCCCAATGCTCATTATTTTCTGGTTTTTTGTTCTGTTTTGTTTGTTTGTTTTGTTTGTTTGTTTGTTTTTGATAGTAGCCATCCTAATGAGTGTGAAATGTCATTATGGTTTGGATTTGCATTTCCCTAGTGATAATTAGTGATGCTGATCTTTTCATGTTTTATTGGCCATTCACAACATCTTCTTTGGAGAAATATTTATTCAAGTCCTTCATCTGTTTTTGAATTGGGCTGTTTGTTTTCTTGTTGTTGAGTTTTAGGGGCCCTCCATATATGCTGGCAATTAATCTCTTATCAGATCTACGATTTGCAAAGATTTTCTCACATTCTGTGGGTTGCCTTTCCGCCCTGTTGATGGTGTCCAGCGAGGCATGGTTGTAAATTTTCATGAAGTCCAATTTTTATTTTTGTCTATTTTAATTTTTGTTAAATTAAGGCCTGTGCCTTTCATGGCATATCCAAGAAAGCTGTGCCAATTCCAATGTCGTGAAGCTTATGCCATATGTTTTCTTCTAAGACTTTTATAGTTTTAGCCATTATGTGTAGGTCTTGGATGGATTTTGAGTTAATTTTTTGTATACGGTGTTAGAGAAGGGTCTGACTTTGTTCTTTTGCACGTGGATATCCAGTGTGTTGAAAAGACTGGCCCTTCTCTATTGAATGGTCTTGGCATCCTTGTTGAAAATCATTTGACAACATATGTGAGGGTTTATTTCTGGATTCTCTAGTCTATTCCATGGGTCAGTGTGTTTGCCCCTATACCGTACCACACTGCTTTGACTGCCGTAGCTTTATAGTAAGTTTTGAAGCCAGGAACTATGAGTTCTCCAACTTTGTTCTTCTTTTTCAAGATAGCTTTTGCTCTTTAGGGTCCCTTAAGATTCCATATGAATTTTAGGACGAATTTTTCTATTTCTGCAAAAAATGTCCCTGGGATTTTCACAGGAATTGCACTGAATCTGTAGATTGCTTTGGGTGGGATTGACATTTTAACAGCATTAAAATCTCCAATTCATGAGCATGGGATGTTTTTCCGTTTATTTATGTCTTCTTTAATTTCTTTCTGCAACATTTTGTAGTTTTCAGTGTGCAAGTCTTTCACTTCCTTGGCTAAATTAATTCCTAAGTATTTTATTCATTTTGATGGTATTGTAAATGGAATAGTTTTCTTGTTTTTACCTTTTTTAAAGTAGGCTCCGTTCCCAACGTGGGGCTCGGACTCAGGACCTTGAGATCAAGAGTCCGGTGCTCTCCTGACTGAGCCAGCCAGGCGCCCCGCCACTGGAATCATTTTCTTAATTTCCTTTTCAGATTGTTCACTGTTAGCATCTAGAAATGCTCCAGTAGTTTTAAATCTGAAATTTTCAATTTCAGTGACTGTACCTTGTGATCTTCTTTTTATTTTTTTTAAAGATTTTATTTATTTATTTGACAGAGAGACAGAGAGAGATCACAAGTAGGCAGAGGCAGTCAGAGAGGGGGAAGCAGGCTCCCTGTTGAGCAGAGGACCCTGGGATCATGACCTGAGCTGAAGGCAGAGGCTTTAACCCACTGAGCCCCCCAGGTGCTCCAAGAATACTCTTTCCTATTAACTTCCACATCTTTGTCCTCAGAAGCCCCTTCACCATTCAAGTAAAACCCTGGACAGGGTCTGTCCCCTGACTGCTGTGTGCCCTAGGTCACCCCCTTCATATCTGCGAGTCCAGTTTCTATAGAATGGAAAGGCCACATGTTTATCTACCTTCGAGGATTTATCCATGGCTTTGAGAACTAAAATTAAATGTAAACTGACCTGCACATTTATTGTTCGAAGTCAGTGTGACCTTGATTCCCAAACCAGATAAGGACAGCACAAGAAAAGAAACCACAGACTGTATTTTATTCTCAAAAACTCCAAGTAAAATGTTGGCTAACTGAATCTGACAGTGTATATAAGAAGTAATCATACATCACGCTCCAGTAGGATTTAGTACAGAAATGTAAGTCTCCTTCATGTCAGAAAAACCAGTGTAATACACTAGAAAAAAGTAGTATTAATAAATAGAATTAAAATGTTTTACCAAAGTCGCTTCCAAACTGTGATTCAAAATCCCCTCCCCAAAACAAAAACACCTAACAGTTAAAGGGTTCCTCCCAAAATCAATCAGGACTATCTTTTACAACAAAATCCTAGAGTCAGGTCATGCATACGGAGAAAGTCTGACTTATTCTCATCAAGATTTAGACTAAAACAAGGATGCCGGCTCTCACTCCATATTCTTCTAATGCAACAGTGGAGGTCCTGGTTAATGTTATTAAGCAGTTCAAGAAAAAGAAAATAAAATAAATGTAAGGAAAAGAGAAGGGAAAATTCTCTGGCTTTCATTTGACTTCACAATTCATTTTTCTCCACAATGCAGTCGTAATGTCTTTGAGCCTGGGGGTGATGTCTGATACTTGCATCAAAACCCAAGGTAGAATTGGTAGCAGACCCTAGTTTGCAAAAGGGGATCCTAAGTTCTACTAGGATCTACTAGGATTTACTACTACTTAGGAAGGAGGAGAGACGACATAAGATTCACACGTGGAAACGACTGGACACATATCAGAGTGGCAATCTTTCCCGAACGTTCATGATCAAAAGACTGTTTCTCGCCTGCGATTTCTCCCCCATCGCTCAGGCTCATTGTCCCTCAAGGCCCTGGGACCCCATGCTCGGGAGCCGCCTTCCTCGCGCCGGCCAGCAGGTGGCGCCCGGCCTCCACCGGCCGGACCCCGAAGGCCGCGGAAAGTCTGCTCCTAGAGGTGCCGCTTTTCCTGGACGCCGCTGCTCCCCTGGGTCGTCGTCCAGACGGGCCCACGGTCCCCAGCTTCCAGGGACCGCGCGGGTGCTCCAAGGGCCCCGCCCCGCCGCACGGCTTCCTCCGGGAAGCCCACGAGCCCCTGCAGAAGCCCCTCCGTCCGAGGCTGAGCCTCTCGCTCAGGCGAGCCGAACACGCGCGGGTCCCCGAGGCTGCGGGCAACCAGGGCTCGCGGGTGCTGCGCCCCCACCCCGTCGCCCCCGTGGGAAGGGCGGGGTGGGGGCGGGCGGGCAGCGACCGGCCCTCGCGCTTCCCGTCGCCGCTCGGCGCGGGGCGGCCCGACGACAGGTGGCCAGGCATCAGGTGACGGGCTGACCCGCCCCGCCCAGGTGCGGGGGCAGAGCGGCGTTCCCGGCGGTGTGATTATCAACAACGACGACGGCCGGGCTCAGAGCACGTGCTCCGGGGCGGCGGGGCTGCCCCGCCCGGGGGGCAGGAGGGTCTCGGGCGCCTCCGCCGCTGGGGGACGCGGGAGCGGGCGAGGTTGCGCCGCCGGCCGGGGGCCGCCCCTGCACACCTGGCCCCGCGCTCCCCTTGACGGATTCCGCGTCGGGGCCGGAAACGCCACCGCCGCCGGGGCAGACGCGGCGGCGCCACCCAAACACCTGCTGGGCTGGGCTGCGACGGCGGCCCCAGGTGAGACGCCCATCCCCCCCCCGCCCGTGCCCCCCGCCTCCCCTCTCCGCTCCCCACCCTCCGCGGACCGTCCAGAACCTCCCGCCGCACCCTCACACACCTAAGGAAGTGCCTTCCAGTTTGGGAACACGTGTCTGCGGAGGAATTTTAAGCACGTCTTCACTCCCACCGCGTGTCTTAAAGCGGGGTCCCAGAGCTGCCCGGTGGGGGCAGCCGCGGAAATCGCGCGCAGCTTCTTTCTGGGACTTGGAAGGCCTTTCTCCTCTCCCGCCCTTTTTCCCTTCCCTGGGCCGTCCAGGGGTGCGGTCAGGGGTGAAGGGCCATTTAAGAGCCGCCTGTCTTGGAAAGTGGGCCCCGCCCCAGCCCTGTCTCCCTGTCTCCCGGAGGCGGGGTGCGCTCCAGGTGGAAGACGTACGGGGAACCTTGGGGGGCAGGGAGGGCGCGGGGCCCTACAGCCGCTGGCTTCCCACCGGCCGTCACAACAGTGAGCGCCCAGGGCTTTCTGCCCTTCCCCGAAATCTTTTAAACCACGTCCTGAACTCCTGTGAACTTTTTCCTTCTAATTCACACGCAGTTGCATATCCTCCAAAAGTGTCTGAACACCTACTCAGACAAGTAGTCCTTCCAGACTCCACATTTATTTTGGGTAGTATAACTCCTAGGAGTCACTGGCCATTGAAACTCAGCCCCAAGGCTTAGAGCTAATATTTCCCTGCAGGACTAAGAGAAACGTGTGTTTACAGTCTTCCCAGCCGGGTGAGCTCTCCTGAAATGCTCACAGGCCTTTGCCCCCAAGTGCCGGCTCAGACCACACAACCCATAGGGAGTTTCTCTGCATGCAAGTTCTAAGGCTTCGGGTGGTGGGAGGGATGGAGAAGGGGTTAAATTAACTAGAGACAGAAAGAGATCTTAAAAACCATTCAGAATTCAGGTATTGACTTCAGACATGTTTATTATAATCTTATACAGTCTACATAAATTTGAACTTGTATTTATTTGGGTTGTTCAGTTATAACATAGCATAATAAAAATCAAAGCACTGGTCCTCTGAAATAAAGCAGGCAATCACCATTCAATAAACACACGATTTATTTTGTATAAAAGGGTTAAGTTTACAACTAAACTTTTATAAAAAGTTTAGCATGAATAAGTACATCATTACACTTTATATGCAGAAATACACATCTCTGCCACTATACAAGAAAACTCTAATTAAAGAGTTCACAAGGTTTCACTCAATATATATATATATATATATTTATATATAAATATATACACAGCATTCAGTAGGCTTGCGTCAAAAAGGTAATTTCTGACCAAAAGACTTCATTTAAGTAACTGAATACTGGATCCTTCTGGTATTCACGCTCCACCTTTGAAAAAAGGCAAAGTCTGCTTTAATTGGGAAATTCCTTGTGATTTTTAATGTTTTCGCTCCCCATGGTGGGAATAGTATATAAAGAAAACCTTCCAACTGCAGAAAGGGCATTTAAAAGTCTTTTTCATAAATAACTAATATCACAGTCCAGGTCAGAGAACACCCTGGGGAAGATGATCATTCTTAGTTTTCCTTCCTTTTTTTTTTTTTTTAAAAAAGGTCCATTCAACTTGTTGTTCTCCTTGTGAAATGGTTGAAAAATAAGAAGTTCAGCGCCTGAAAAGATCCTGTGGATTCACTGTTGTTGTGCAAAAAGAAAAGTCATGAACACCTGCAAAAGATTGGGGGAGAGGCATGTTTTAGGAGAATGGAACCTAAGGGCAGAGGCGGGCAGACTGGCGCCAGGAGGAAGCCGCAGTTTGAACATTTAACCACCAAACACTCAAAGATTGGGCAAACCCTGGCGTCCAGATGCAACACACACTCTCGGCCTCGACAGCGAAAATTAAACATGAAAATAGCAGAGACTCAAGGGAAAAACTTCCCAACACAATCTCCTATTTGGATCTCCAACAGCCGTGCTCACAGGCGCCAGTCTGCTTCTTGTAACAATTATTTGATTGAAAACAGCCCTTTAGTTAACAGATAGGGAAGTCGGAATCCCACATCACAGGGTCAGGCGCAGGGAAGCAGTGCTCGGCTAGCCCAATCTCAGCGGGCTCCGGTTTTAGGGAAGGAGGATCTCTATGGAATTTGTGGCGATAAGATTAATTCGATGGAGGTTAGTACCTCATAGTACCAGAGCAATAGCGGAGAAGAGCCAGGCCATTACGTGTGTGGCAGAAGCCAGGACACATTTTCCTCAGCTGCCTTCCTAGTAAGTTACTGGCTTTTTTTTTTTTCTTTAAAGGAAAATGTGCTGTGATCTTGAGTAACCAGAGCCAGGAGCCCCTTCATACACGGTTTACAAAGACAGTGGGCTACGTGTACTACCCCTAAGTACACATTCATTTACTAAACCCTCGATTTTGCACATACACAAAGTACCTCCCCATACAAATGAAAAAACACGCGCGCCCGCGCGCACACACACACTCAATCACACACACACACACACTCACTCACTCCAAGAGGCAGTTTACCAACGGGAGGCACGAGCAAACACTCACCATTTATTCAGCCACAGAGCGCTTTGCTGTCATTTGACATTAACTCAGACGGGAATTCAGAAGCCTGAGAGAGAAAGGGGATAAAAGGCAATGTTAGACAATCTTAAGGAGAAAGGGCCTTTTCTTTTTTGCCCACAGAACAGCAACTTTCATTAAACACGTTTATGCTACGATTCAGAATCACAGATGCATTAACGGGTCAGAACTTAGCAGCAATTTCACGCACGACTCAATCTATAGCAGATTTGGTCTTTTTTTTTTTTAAAGTTAATGAGCTCATCTATCTGTAAGTCCCGGACTGCGGCCGTCTCCACAACGGGTCTGCTAGTGGCAGCGGGTGGGGGCCCCGGGAGCAGGGTCTTACCTGCAAGGACAGGATGCTGATGTCCGTGTTTAGGGTGGTCAGCGGCGTCCTGGACGCCTGGCTCTGCCCAGGTCTCTGGTGGTGCAGGCTGACAATAGTGGGGTGCGAGTCCAGGGCGATCTGCAGGTCCAAGATGTAGTCGATGACGTGCTGCAGGATTTCCATCTTGCTCACCTTCTTGTTCTGGGGGATGCTGGGCACCAGCTCCTTGAGCTTGGAGTAGCAGTCGTTCATATTGTACAGCAGGCTCATCGGGTCGTCCACCGGGGTTTTGCTCCGGGAGATGCCCAGGCTGTGGTCCGAAAGGCTGTTTTTCCTAACGGACCTCACCGGACTGAAGGCTTTCATGCTGACCGCGCGCGGGGAAGGAGAGACCGGGAAGGAGCGGGCTGCCTAGGAGCTCAGGCCGCCGCCGCCTGCGGAGCTTCCTGCGCTCGGCACCGGACTCGGCTCAGAATGAAGCCGGGAGCCTGGCGGGGCGGCTTTTATCTGCACTCGCCGGGGGCTCACGATCCTGCTTTCCTGCGTCCCCATTGGTGGAAGGCGGAGCGTCCATCAGGCCGTTCGGGCGCCCCCATTGGTGGGCGCGGGCACGGGGCGAGCGCTCGGTCCTTCCGCGTTCGCAGCCAATCCCCGTGGGGTGGGCGGGGCGGGCGCGAGCCCAGCTGGGGTGGTAAATAGAGTACAGTAAGCGCGGGGCGGGAGGGGAGCGGAGAGGCCCGGGGAGGCCGCGGGGAGGGGGAAGGAGGAGGAGCGGGGAGACCCCAGGAATCCGAATGTGCATCCTTATTTTAATGCCAGTGGTGAGCCAGTACCCTCGCCCGAGGGTGTCCCCAGACGAAGCTTTCCCCGCCCTGGAGGTTTCAGGAACCCTAAAACCACAGCGACGCGGGCCAGTTCTGCACAGCAGAGGGAAAGTCACCGTTCTCCGCGACCCACGGGATGTCATCAGATAGAAAGCATTTCTGAAGAAAGTAAAAACGCAGAGAAGTTTGCCATTGACTGGAGACGTGTGTAGAGTTCGGTCTCTTAAGACAAGACTAAGCCAGGTCAAAACAAAACAAAACACGAAACACCCACGCGCGCCCTCAACGGCGGGTCTAGTGCGGGATCGTGCAGCCCGGAGCCACACGGGAGACGTTATTGGTAAACTCAGGAAAATGAGAGCTTTTTGGAAACAGTGCTGATCGCTAAGGAGCTCGGAGAGGCAGGACACTTTCCAGGGTTCCTTTTCTAGAACAGGCAGGACTACTGTGATGATCTTATTATTCGGAAGTCATTAGGAAAATTTGCATACTGAGGCCGTATTTACAGACGTTACAGCCTCGAGAGGCTGCGGGTCTGTGAACTTGCAGTGTGGGTGGCAAAGTAAGGTGATTAATTATGCACAAATCCCGATTTCTGGTGTCACATTCCAGCACTTAAAGTATTTTTAAAGTTTTGTGAAAGGCAGGTGGCCCCAGCCAGGAACCGACATCTTCACACTATTAAAAATAAAAATCCTGTCATAGATGACGTTCGAAATCTTTTCAGCCCTAGTCCTGGACGCAGGTTCACTTTTTGTTTTTGTTTTTTTTTTTCTTTGTTTTCCCTCCCTAAATCCTGAAGAAGCTATTCCTGCGGTCTAAAGTTTGTAGCCACTTAATTCCTTTTCAGCTAATTCACAGAATTCTAGTTTCACTGAAGACTACAGTATAGAAGCTGTGTTTTGGAAATCCTATTTCCCCTGAATACAATAAGCTGGAGAAACGGGGGGGGGGGGGGATGTCATTGTTGTCAGCATCTTGTTTACTTGTTGTCTCAGTGGTCACCTTCTTTGCGTTTAGGAAAGAGGAAGGGGGCAGGGGAGGAGAAAGGCAAAGCTTGATCATGGGGAACCTGTAGTTTGTCCTTCAATTAATGATTAATTTCTCAGCTGGTGGGCCAGTCTCTGACACCAGCTGCCACCTGGGCGCCCCAGGGTTTCTCTTTAGGGAGGCAGTGGGTCCTACTGAGGTGCGTGTCACTTCGAGAAAACCAAGCCACTTCATTTTGGAGGGTGGAGGCGGATGGTTTCCTGACCAGCATAGGAAATCTGCGGAGGGCCTGTCCTGCTGGGCAAGCTGCTGCTACTCTCTTCCGGAGTGTTCGATTAACAACCTCTCTTCTGATATTAAGTCTGGAAATGATTTAATCCCGAGTCCCCCACAGTTCGAGCCTTTTGATGTACTTTGTGTGCATGTGTTTCTGTCACATACGTGCCACAGTGGAACAGATTTTGTTTTGACACTATTTTGGTTCATGATGTTATACTTTGACTATTTTACAATAATAGCCAATGTAAACAAACATCTTTGGGATTCTCAAATTATTACTTGTGATTCTTGGACATTGCAGCTCTGCGATACTGACGCATTCCTAGCTTTTTCCAAGGACACCGTATGTTAACATCCGTGCCAGCCTCATTATCCCAACAGCCAGGCTCGGGGCTGGTTGGTAATGAGCGTTGTACGGTATTACTTTGCACACTCGCGAAGCTGATGAAGGCAGTGTCTTCTCCCAAGATCGGGATGCCGTGAAACTGCTAAATGTGGTGAAAGTTTCGTGGTTTCTTTGTCCAGCTGCCATGTCAGAGTCCGGTCGGCCTGATCGTGCTGGATTCGACCGGCAGGCTACCCGGCTCGACGTTCATTTAAAGATCATTTTAAGGGGATTAGGAGGTCGTATAAGTTAATGATTAAAAAGAGGCCCGAGTTCCTAGTGCGTCTGTGTCTGCAAGCCCAAGACGAAATTACCTTCAAGATTATGCTTCCGTGGAGAAAATGGTGTTGGAGCGTTTTCGGGGTGGGGGCACACGGCACTGAAAAATCTGTCCATTGGTGTCTCTGTGGCTTCGCAGTCGAGGCCTCTAAAGTTCAGGGTCCCAGCTGCAGAAAGGGCCCTGGATCTGCCCGATCCGTGGGTGGCGGGAAGGTGTGAAGGACTTCCGGTGGGGGTGGAGACACCGGTCCCTCGGCTTACTCAGCGGGGCGCCCCCCGGTTAAAGCCGCGCGTCTCCCCTGGAAGTTCCCCTGACCAGGTGCCCGGGCTCACCCACTCGGTCGCCTCCCCGGCCCGGCCGGCCGCCGCCGGCGCGTCCAGCCAGCCCCTCGCTGCAATCAGAAGCAGCTCCGGGCCGGGCGCGCCGGGCCTCCGGGCCGCCTGTGCAATCCGCGCGTGATGCAACGGGGGGCGGGAGGAGCCTGCGGGGGGCGGAGGGGGGGGGAGGCTCCAGGTCCTCCCCGCACATCTGGCGCGATCGGGAGCGCTCGCCTTTCTTCCCTCTGGTTTTGTTCTCACAGCTGTGTCCATTCCGGCCCGTGACCCCCCGAGTGATCCCTGACAGGTGATGAATTGGCAGCGGCGGCGGCGGCGGCGGCGGCGCGCGGGCCAGGCCGCGGCGGGGCCGGAGCCGGAGCCCCGGAGCAGACTCTCTGGCGCCAGGCGCGTGACGCCGCCCATTCACGCCGCCCTGCAGCCTTGTCCTCGCGGCGCCGCTCAGGCGGCTGCCATGGCAACCGCGCCGTCACTCAGCGCGCGCGCCCAGCTGATCAATGCCTGCGAGGCCCGGCCGTCCCAGGCTCGCCCCGGCCCGGCCGCCCGGCCCGCGCGCACCTGCAGCCGCCGCACGTCTTAAGTTTCGAGCGATTTGGGGGAAGGAGAGAGGACCGAGAAGAACAGGAAAGAGGGGGAGGGGGGAGTGGGAGAGAAGAAAAAAAGCCGAGAGAGGGAGAAGAAAGAAATCTTCCTTTTGCCGAAAGAGGCAAAACGTGGCTCAGAGGTTGCCAAAGCAAGAGGTTTTGCTTGATTTTGTTTGTTTTTGTAACCGAGGCGTTCAGGGTGGGGCTGGCGCGAGGGAGGAACGGACGGGGAGAAGGTGACTGTCTTAGCGGACGGCGAGATTTATGTGCTCCTTTGGATCTTCGCGGGGATGACCTCGATGCTGGACTCCTAAAAATACCTTTGAAGGACCTCCCCGCCCCCACTGCCCCCCTCCCCCCGCCTGGCCCCGCGGAACCCTTGGAGGTTGCACTAAAAAACCTTCCGCTTTTTCAAGAACAGCACCCCCAGCCCTCCGCCCCGGGGGAGGTGGAAGGATGCGCAGCCGGGACCGCGGCTCCGAGCCTGTACGCGCCAGCCGACCCGCGCCCGCGGCCTCATTACCACTACAAAGCCGCCCCGTTCCCGGGCTGCGTTTTCTACTGAGAGCACGGGGAGGCCCGAAACTTCCAAGCCAGCCCGCGGACGCAGACGCCTGCTCAGTCCCGGCTTTATCTCTAGGGAAAGTTCCATTTTAAGAACCAGATGCCAACATTCCGGGACAGTTTACGGCATCCGGATCCCTCAAGGGTGCTCATCTGCAGTTCAGAGTGTTAGCAGCAATTATTTATCGTCTGTCCTGGAGAGGAGCTCCTGAACAGGGATGTCCTCTGCTGGCCCTAAAACGAGGGGGCGGGGGGGGGGGGCACGACTGTTCTGATCCTGTTATCTGGTTTCGCAGAGTTTGTTGTGGTTTTCGAGGAAACAGCATCTGGATTACATAAGGATTCCAGTTTTTGCTTTACTTGTTTATTTAATACCTTGGCAAGAGGGAGCCCTTACCCTGAAACCAGATAACCGAATTTGGGTTTAAAACAGCCTTAGATGAGGGGCAGTGGGAGGGGAAGAAAATGAGTAAAGCCACAAAAAGCAAACAAGAGGATGTTTATTTTTCTCCCTTTGGGTATTTTTGAAGACCTGCCTAGCCTCTTCTACTTCTTGTCGCACACAGCTAATGAATTGCATTAACAAAGCACTTCAGCTACCACGGTGGCTTAACGGACATCCCAGCCCGCCAGGATCCCGGCCCTAATTCCTTCTAGGATCCGGCGCGCGGTCCTGTTTGCCCAG
This sequence comes from Procyon lotor, assembly GCA_028646535.1. Lineage (NCBI taxonomy): Eukaryota > Metazoa > Chordata > Mammalia > Carnivora > Procyonidae > Procyon > Procyon lotor. The sequence goes on from CM053610.1 coordinate 112,568,118, forward strand.
AGATCCCAAGAGCACCGGGGTAAAACGCCGTGCTAAATCCAATTGCTTTCCACCGTCTGATCTCCTTGTAGGGAGATCACCTTTCAGCTCCGTTCAAAAAAAAAAAAAAAAAAAAAAAAGAGCCGAGTTTGGGAGTTGAAATTCGGTGGAGGGGCCTGTTTAGCGACCGGCCCAGCAAATATTTAGTTACAGATGCTGTGAAGCGCCCCGATTGGTGGCCGCGTTTGGCTTTCACAAAGGATCGTCCTGTGACTTTTGTTCCGGTCACCAAATTAAAAAAGAAAATTCACTTGAGCAAGAGATAAGGTCTTAGAAAACAATCCCGGGCCGCCCGCGAGCTGGCGGGCGCGGGGCTGGCGTCGCGGAGTCTGAGGCGCGCGTCGCGGGGTCCGGCCCCCGCGGGGAGCTCGGGTCACCGCGGGGATGCCCGGCGGCCGCCCGCCGCGCGCCCTCCGCGCCCGAGCGCAGCGGCGTCCGTGGGAACCCGCAGCAGCCCTCTCCAGCCGGCGACAAGGGCGGGCTGGTCCGGAACCGCGCTCCATCTTCCTATTATAATGCGGCACCAAAAGCAACACCCGAGCCCCGGCTTGCGGGTCCCTAACAAGAAACACATTGTGCGCTCGCCTCCCCCACCCCACCCCCTTTTTGGCCGAAGCCGCGTTTGCGCGCCGGCCCGGACGCAGCGCGCCAAGTCCATGACTTCAGTGGGGAGGAACCCGCCCGCCGCGCACCACGTGCGCGCCCGGCTCCCGCGGCCTCCCCGCTGCGCCCCGCCGCCCAGGCAGTGGGGACTGGGGCTGGGGCCCAGGCGCAGATCCTTTGCGACCCGGGAGGCCGGTGCTGTCCATCGCCCAAGGCCCTGGTGGCACCCAGAGAGCGCCAGCTCGGGTAACTCTAACCACTGCCCTCTCAGGTTGGCTGGTGGAGAAACTTCTGTTTATAAAATAGGTCACCCTTCTCTCCCCCACCCCCCACCCATGACCTTGAAGCTTTCACTCCCAGATTCTGCCTCCCACACGCCACCCCCCAAAGGTCAAGTTACAGACCTCCTCCTAGTCTAGAGTGAAATCTAGCAAAGGTTCTGCAAGCTTCCCCCTCCCCCTATGCACACCTGTCTCCTGTCACTGCTACCGCTGGCTGCTTGCGGTAACCTAGGGCATAACCTAGGGCTATGTCCTCTGGGAGGTGAGTGCTGGGGACCCGGAGGGGTGCAGGGACCTGCAGACCCCTAGAGGAGCAGCCCCTGGGGACTCCTCCTCAGCTCTTGGGGGTCCTGCCATCTTCCCAGGACCGCTGACCCAGTGGCGCCAGGTGGGTCATCTGTCTCAGTGCTGGCCTTGGGCATCTGCACGGACACTGGCGGAAAGATGGGGTGAATTAAGTCGTACTTTCTATTTAACCATCCTGTCTTTCCCAGAGTCTGAAGAACACCAACTTTCCATTTCAAAGAAAAAAGGGCAACACAATGGCTCTCTTTAAGGGGAGGTTAAACATTCACATTGGGTAGAATAACTAATAATTTACAAGCCATTCACAGCTCACCTGTTTTGCTCTTCATCTTGATTCCATGAGTTAGGAAAGGCAGATGCTGTCCCGGTTTTACAGAAGGAGAAACGGAGGCACAGATGGATGACAGATCCCACTGTGGGCCCACACTCCCTAGGACATCACCCTGTGACAATGCAGAAGGGTGTGACCTTGACCCCAGGGGGCTTATTGATTCATTTTTTTACCTTGAATTTTCTCCCAGTCCTGCAGGGCTGGATTGCCCACGGCTTGGACTTTGTAAAGAATTTTGTTCTCACCTTCCTCAGAAGTTAACTCTGAGTGAGCTTGACCCTTTATTAACACATGACTTGAGGACTTTTCAAACCTTAGCATATGAAAGAATCATCTTTACCCACAGAGTCCTGGAGCCCAAGACTCTAGAAATTCTGATTCAGTGGGCATGCTGAGCAGCCTCGGGAACAGCCTCTTGAGCAAGAGTCCTAAGGAGATGCTGATGCAGGTGGTGAAGGGACCGCATTCTGAGAAGCTTCTGGTAAACTAGCCTCTCAGATCAAGCCTGCAGTTGTCACAGTTTGCCTGCGAGGTGAGAAATGAGCCATCTTGGACCTGTGGAGGACCGCTACATTTGTTTTTAGAAAACCCAAGAGGACAAGAAGGTCTGTTATATTTACCCACATTTTTACTTTTTTACTTTGTTCTTTCTTCCTTCTTGATATGCCAATTCTTTCCTTTATTGGTTATTTTGTGTTTCAGGAGTGTCCTTTAGACCTTCTTTCAGGGTAAGTCTGTTGGTGACATGTTCTCTTAGATTTCCTGCATCTGAGAAGGTCTTACTTGCCCTTTGATTCTTGAAAGATTTATTTGTTGTATCTCAACTTCCTGATTGAAAGTTCTTTTTGTGTTGTTGTTTTGTGTTTTGTTTTTTCAGCATTTGACACGTCCTGCCACTTCTTTCTGACTGCTGTGGTTTCTGATGAGAAATCTGCCGTCATTCAAATTGTGTTTTCTTCTGTGAATAAGGTGGCCTTTGTCTCCGCCATCTTTCCTTTGTCCCTAGTTTCCAGAAGTGTGCTTATGATGTATCTGGGCATGGATTTCTTTGTGCTTTTCCAGCTTGGGTTTCTCTCAGTTTCTTGAATCTGTAGGTTTAAATCTTTTGCCAAATTTGGAAAAATTTCAGCCACTATTTCTTGACATATTTTTTTTCAGCCCCACCTTCTCTCCTGGGATCCTGGTTACATGATTGTTAGATCTTTGGCTATAGTCCCTCTGGGGTCTATGAGGCTATGCTTTTTAAATTTTTTTAATTTTTAATTTTTTTAAGTCTACTTTCCCTCTGTTGCTCACATCAGGAGGTTTCTGTTGTTCTCATTTCAGGTGTATTGATTCTTCTGCCCACTGCATTACACTTTTGAGCTCATCCAATGAGTTTTTTGTTTTGCCTAGTGTATTTTTCAGCTCTAAAATTTCAATTTAGTTCTTCTTTATATCTTTTATTTCTTTGCTGAGGCTTCCTTTTACACTTTTCTCCCCTACCTTTTGGGAGCATGTTTGTAATTGATCATTGAAGGACCCTTCTGATGCATTGAGAGAAGCATTGAGCTGACCTCACCCCAACCATTACCTGACTGCACCCTTGCAAGAGACCCCAAGTGAGACTGCTCACTGGAGCACCAACAGTAAGATTAGGAGAAAAGAAAGTGTTGTCTGAAGCTACTAACTTTTGGAGTGGTTTGTTAAACTGATAACTAAATGGCCACCAAAAGAGAAAAGGCACCATGGTGGGGGGGGGGCGGGGGGCATGGGGATCAAAGTTTCTAAGTATAATTTTGCACGTGTATTGTAACTGGAATCACTTACAATTATTCAGGCTTCCCCCCCCCCAAAAAAAGTTTTACAATAACAAATTACTTACAGTGCATAAAATAATAAAATAGCATATCCCATATCCAACAGGAGTGTTAATTTTAAGAGACATGAGTGATGTTTATTTGATATCTTGGTGTCCAATATATACTCAGGTATATAGTGTGGGTCTTTTTTTTATTTTTTATTTTCTAAATGAAAAAAAAAAAAAGATTTATTTACTTATTTGCACGAGAAGACACACATGCGAGTGTGAGTTGGGGGAGGTGCAGAGGGAGCAGAGAGAAACTCTCAAGCAGACTCCCTACTGAGAGCAGAGCCCAACACGGAGCTCAGTCCCATGACCCTGAGATCATGACCCGAGCCAAAGTCAAGAGTCAGCTGCTTAGCCAACTGAGCCACCCAGGGGGCCTAGAGTGGGTCTTTTCTTTAACCAATCAGAATCCCTACCAACTTTTCCCTAAGGTATAGATTTTATAACCATATGTGCTAAGTGTATGTTCTGAGCCCCAAACTGAGTAGGATAAGTGGTCCAACTGAGTCTAGGGCCCCGGGGAGGACGGGAGAGCTGAGTGGTGGCGGAGGGTGACTGAGAGTAGACTGCGGAGTAAGAATCTGTGCCTCCGGACTTTCCAGCAACTGTACGGCAGAAGCATCTCAGTGGTATCACTGCTCATCCCCAAGATTTTATGGAGATTTTGACATTTTTTTCTCCATACAACATGAAGACTTTAAGTGTGGAGGGATCAGGCTTCCTAGTTAGGATGAGTCTATCTGTCCCACTGTCTTGTTGATTTAGCTTCCAGGGACCCCTGGGATACTGTTTACCCTTCAGAAGACACCTTGGCACGAAGACTCCAAAGCTTGTACCAAGAGAGGAGCTGGGGGAGCCCTGCAGGCAGCAGCTGTTGGCAGCGGCCCAAAAGCTCCTGTCTTCCCTGTGACACTATCCCACTGTGGCCATTTCAGATCCTGAGAAAGGAGTCAGGAGTGGGTTGGTGCAATTACAATTCATTAAGTCCTGCTTTGAAGTCGGGAGCCCATATTCCCAGGGAGGAGCCCCTGTAGAAACCCAGAAGAGCAGAACGCTCGCTGGCTGTAAAAGGTTGAAGTTCTTCTGGTCACTGCTCCTACTGTGCGTGTGTGCGTGTGCGTGTGCATGTGCGTGTGTGTTAGGGGAGCACCCAGAGGGAGGTTGGGGGGGACCTCAGGGCCCTGAGAGCTCCGGCCACTCGCCCCTCCCTGAGTCTGAGCCCTTGGCCTTGAGGGGGTGGCTTCGCCCCAGCCCTTTATTTCTTTATGCTCCTCGAGTATCTGTCCCGCCGGCTGCAGTGTGTCCTCAGGTGGGTCGCCGGGAGCCCAAGGTTCCTGTCTCCTGCACCTGTGTGCTGACGCTTAAATCCAAAGGCAGACTGGACAGAGCATTTAAACTCTGAGCTGCACTCTGCAAAATGTGCTCGAGAACCAGCAGTGTGGGCACACGGAGGAATGCAGCCTCAGGCTCCGGTCCAGACCTACAGAAGCAGCACTGCTCCTGCCCTGCAAAGCCCGAGGCCTGGAGAGCTGAAGTTCTACCCGAAGCTTCGGCAAGAGCGAGCTAGTGCGAAGGCTCCCACGTTCACCTTTGAAATGGCGTTTTTCTGGGGCACCCGAGTGGCTCAGTGGGTTAGACGTCTGCCTTCAGCTCAGGTCGTGGTGCCAGGGTCCTGGGATGGAGCCCTGCTCTGAGCTCCCGGCTCAGGAGGGAATCTGCTTCTCCTCTCCCTCTACCCCTCCCCCTGTTTGCATGCTCTCTCAAATAAGTAAGTAAGTAAGTAAGTAAATAAATAAATAAATAAATAAAGTCTTAAAAATTTTTTTTAATAAAATGGCATCTTTTCTGAGCCAACAGCTTGCCTCTGAAGCACGTGGCAGACGTAAGGACCCTACCCTGTGACTGTCACAGGGCCCAGCAGGGCAGGGAGCGTCATTCCCATTTTGTAGCCGGAGTGACGGAGTGAAGAGGTGAGCCCACTGCCACGGGCCCAGGTGTCACCTGGGCGTCACAGTGAGGCTCAGGGTGCTTTTCCCGTCGCTGTCAAAGCGCAGTGGCCCAGGGAATGCCTCTGGAGGGAGAACGGGTGAGGGGCCTCCTATGGGGAGCAAGTCTGGGTGTTGTGTACGGCACTGCGGCTGTTAGGGGGGCTGTTAGGGCCCGTTCCCAACACGGATGCAGGGGTGGAGGTGTGATGGGGCTGAGCGCACAGGGCCTGGAGCTGCGGGATGGAGCTCCCACCCCGGCCCCGGACCGCACCCCACGGTCGGCATCCTGGGGCACGCTCTCAACGCGCCACAGGCTTGGAGTAAGTGCTGGTCTGACCTGATCCCACCTACCCTTGGAGACCCCGGGGAGGGGGGGGCGCCTTCCCCTGTCATAGGACAGGAAACTGCTGCATAACCTGGGGGGGGGAATGGGGGAGCCAGGGGCTGGCCCCCACGCCTGTCTGACTTCAACGTCACATCTTTGCACTCAGTCTCCTAAAGCTTTCTGCAAGTGGATCAAATCCACTTAATTATCTCTGGGAGACACGTTCCCTTGAAAAGAGGAAAACTTTACCATGGGTGTTTTATGATAGTTTGAAACATGACACTTGGAAGTAAAATATTCTTAACGATACCTTTTTCGTCGTGTCTTGGGCTTCTCTTATGGGCTTCCGTGCCCTGAGGACGGCCCTCGGGGAGAAGGTCATGCTGTGTGTTGGGGATGAAGGAGGGACACTGAAGCCGAGCGTCCCCAAGCTCCCCCCGTGGGCGGCAGCCTTCCGAGCACGTGTGAGTGGTGCTGCAGGTAGCCTGTGACCCGGGGAGAGCGCCTGGCCCTCCTGATGTCCTTTCCCCTTGAACTGCGACTGACCAGCATCTCCCTCTAATGATATTTTGAATGTTCGGTGATGGTGCCTCTGATTACTTGGAAGAGTTTGAATGCTCCGTAAATACGGGGCCAGAGAAGACACAACACATCCGCTGAAGTGGGAATTTCAGAGAAATAAGAATACTTTTTTGGGTATACAGCCTCGTATTTTATAAAGGATCACTGGGCCAGCAGCAACCACGCCTCTTGACAGAGTTAAGGAATCTGTAAAAAAAAAAAAAAGGAATTTGCATTTATTTTTTTATAAAGTTTTGAGTTAAGGTAACTGAGCAAGAGAAAACATCCTCAACTAAACTTGCAGAATGTGGAGTGTGAAAACTCTAATCTGAAGTCCTTCTGGGACAGGAATGGCCAGACATGACTCTTAGAGGGCTTCTTTCAAAGTCACTATTTCCGAAGTCCCTCCCAGACTTCCCTCGGTCCACAGGCACCCCCACCTCTCTGCACACGGGAGCTCCTCCAGTGTCAGCTGTAAATTGATTTCCAAGGAAATGGACCGCCCCCCCAGTCCCCTCTCCTGGGTGGAGGGACTCACGCGTCCAGAAATCCCCCAGGGGATGTCGCTGGTCCACAACGTTGGAGAACGCCTGGAAGAAACCGCAGATGTGTCTGTGACTGAGCTAAGGCAACACCACGGCTTCGATAAGCCCAGAAATGCATAATTGCTTCCACATGCTCGAAGTTTCTCACTCCCAGGCCACAGTGGGTGTTCCTGGTGGGCAGGCAGGGGCAGGCAGCTCTGCTCGACGCCGCCACTGGGGGACGCAGGTTCCTCCCATCCTCAGGGCTCCAGCCCCCTGGCTCTGAGCATGGGGGACGCAGGCTCCCCCCATCCTTAGGGCTCCAGCCCCCTGACCCTGAGCTTCCCAGGCGTCTGGGCTCATCCTCGCCCAGCCTGAGGATGGGAGGGAGTGTGGAAAAGCCCGCAGAGGACCCCTTGCGTGGTTTTTATGGGTCAGGCCTAGAGCAGGCTCACACCACTGTTGGTTAGCTGGGGTTTTTCATGCTCGGTCCTCCTGAACTTTCGGGCTGACCGTTCTTTGTTGTGGGGCTGTCCTGAGCGGGACATTCCCTCCTCTGCTCCCTCCCCCGGTTGTGACAACCAAAGATGCCTGCAGATGTTGCTCAGTGTCTCCTGGGGAGGAAAATCGGCCTCACCGAGAAGCACTGGGTTGGAACTCAGTCTCATGGCCACACCTAACCACGGGGAGGCCAGGAAGCCCAAGTGTTGTTGGGTGATCAGGGAGCTGGTCTGGAGCCTGCTGGCCTCTCTCCTTCGCAATGACCTTTAGTGTGGGGAGGCCTTTCTTGTTGTGGACACGGGCTGTCACAGAGCTGTGGCTCCGGGGGGGGAAGGGGGAGGGCAGGTGATCAGGGAAAGTTCCAGAGAAGGTTCAGAGGAGGAAGAAATGGCCACTTTGGAATATCCCCTTACAATTCACGAGCACCTTCCAGGGATCTGAGTGTGTCCCCAGGCTGCCCCAGAGTGGGAATGGGCGTGGCCCGCAGCCCTGTCGCAGGAAGGGCCTTTGGTAGCTTTGTCTTACCTGAGGTCCCTTGAACTCTGCAGAAGGCAGAGCAGCCTGGGGAGAAGGGACACGTGGAGTCTGGCGTGTGGGTGTCCTCTCTCAGGCTCCGGGAGCCCCCTAGAGAGGATTGTGCATCGGCCTGTATCGCGTATTGTGCGTTCCCATAATTTATACCTGAAGGAAAGCAAGAGGAAACATATAGGAAGGTGTTTTCTTGGTTCTTTTATTAATGTTTACATGAGTTAATGAACACGCAAACAGATCTGATGAAAACATGTCGGTAATAAAACAACGAAGTTGGTTTTAAAAAAGGAAGTCGCTGGCCTGTGAACAATCAGGTCTGACCTTGGGCTGGAAAGGGAACAGGTTTCCCAGCTCAGGACCTGCAGCCAGTAGGAGTGGAAGCACAGAGGAAGGGGAGCTCAGGGGCATCCGTCCGTCCAGCCATCTATCCGTCCATCCAGTAAATGTTCTCCGAGCACCTTGTAGGCTCCAGGCACTTTCCTAGGGACTTAGGGGCCATCCGTGAGCAAGACCATTCTGACTACAACCTGAGGGAGGCAGTTTCAGCTCCATTCTACGTGAGTAAGAAGCCGAGGCTCAGAGAGGTTAAGTAACAAGTCTCCGGTCACAGAGTCACTATGTGTGGGGATCAGGGAGCAAAGCCAGGGGTGATGGACGTGCTGTTTCTGCTTCTTTCAGCCAGAGGGTGAGGAGAATGATTCTCAAGTAGGGGAGGTTAACAGAACCCACAGGCCACATTTCCGTGTCTGCTCAGGAATTGAGAGTCATGCAGGCAGGGATGGGGTCTTGCCATTTGGTCTTGAAAGCCCTGCCAGGGAACACCTGACTAGAATGATCTGGAAGCTTCTGGAAAACATGGATTTGTAGACTTTTCCACCCCTAACTACTCCATAAGAATCAGGACTTTCATCTTTCTTTCTTTTTCTTTCTTTCTTTTTTTTTTATAAGATTCAGAGGCAATCCTGGGGTTGGGCTTTAAGCTCCCCGGACCCCCAGCTTCTTAGCAGAGGTGGAAAATGTGACTCCAGAACCCACAGTTTAGATATGATCCCCCAGGTGACTGTTCTAAGCATGTGGTGATGAGAAGTGGCCGTCTGGTCATGTAAGCAAGGTCCTGGTGTGGGGACATCGAAGGTACTGTAGGAAATAACCACTCAAGCTGGCACATCTTCCATTGAAAAGCACCATCACTTCTCATCAAAATCAATTCGTTCGTTCACTTTTCAACGCAAACCACACAGTACCAGAGAGATCAAATAACGACTTTTTAAAGAATCAAGTTGAGGGGCGCCAGGGTGGCTCAGCCATTGAGCGTCTGCCTTCAGCTCGGGTCCTGATCCCATGGTCCTGGGATCGAACCCTGCGTTGGGCTCCATGTGCGACGGGAAGCCTGCTTCTCCCTCTACCCTTCCCCCCTGCTTGTGTTCCCTCTCTCGCTGTGTCTCTCTCTATAAATTAAATAAATAAATAATTTAAAAAACCCCCAAAACCCAAATTGAAGTGATCTTTGTGTTTCGATGGTGCTCATGTTTTGCTTCTCGTTTTTCTTTCCTACCATTTCTAGCCACACGTCTCTGAAGTTCTTCCTCCTGCTGTTCTCTGCAGGCAAAGTGCTGGCAGACACAGTCTTCTCTGTGTCGTAAGAGCCGGGGTGCGTCAGCCACTTGTAGGGTCCTGGCCCGCCTCTTCTGGCCCTGCCAGCCATGACCCCGACCCCGCCAGGATTTCCGGGGGCCGGGCTCGGCCTCAGCAGCCCAACTTTTCAGGGGAGCCCACAAGCAGTATCCAGTAAACCTCCATGCTGTTGAGCAAAATTATTGTAAATCCAACACAGGAGGGAAAGAATCGGCCAGATCCCCTCACACCCGGACCAGAGGCTGTGGAGGGCCCTTGTTTCCCTGAGGCCAATGCAGGGGGCTGCGGTTCCGGGGTGGCCTGGGGCCTGGAGAGCAGAGAAGCTGGAACAAGCAGTCTCCATGTCCCCGGAGAGGGGCTGACGGAGGTGTGTCGACCTTGGCTGGAAACCACCAGCCAGCCGCAGGGACACAGCCCAAAACTCTTGGTGCAGCTGCCTCGGTGGGCATTTCAGCTTTACTTGTTTGGGGGGAAACATACAGTTTATCTCCATTTTTTAAGCTCAGTGAACCTTTAGCTTCTGTCCTTTGTCTTTGTCAGGGCACGACAGTGTGGCGATTTAAGAAGGCCGTGGAGGCCGCAGACGTAGGGCCAACTCTACAAGGGGACATTGGTGCCACAGACCCCACGAGGAGGGTCACGCTGGCCTTGGTTCCCGGGAAGCCCTGGGGAGCTCACTGCCCGGTTCCCCCTCAGCCTTCCTGGGGTCATCGTGCTAAGCCTTCTGGGAGAGGACGGCCTCTCTGAGGCAGCTGCTCTGGGCCGGCCTCCTTGTCCCGGGACGGTCTCTCGGTATTTGGCTTTCACGTGACATAGAACTCTCACTGGATTCCTCGCCTTTTAAAGTTGGGTGGTTTTTTTTTTTTTTTTTTCAGCTGAAGTGACTTGTGCTTCAGAAAGATTTTGCTTTTTAGGTCATAGAGTGGAGCTGGAAAACCGGGAAAGGGTTTTTTGGTTTTGTTTTGTTTGCATGTCTTGACTGTGTGCTGCATGTCTGCAGGGTCTGGGGGTAAGAGATGAGGGCAAAGGATCTGTGCGTGGAGGGGTCCCCAGAGGGCGTCTGACCTGTCCTAAGGGGCGGCAAGGAAGATTCCGTCTCAGGCTCAGGGTTCGCGCTGAGGCCTTCACACACTCATTTTCCCTCCCACCAACCTGTCTGGGTCTCTGCACGGTACTCACACCCTCAGAATGTTCTCCTCTAACGAGTGCGGGGAGAGCAGGGCCTCACGGAGCCCTCGTACCCCGTACCCACCACGTATGCTGTGCGCGGCACGGAGCTCAAGGGTCCACACACACAGATGGTGGGAAAAGTTGGCATCATGAAAATTCTCCGCATCGAAGTCTCTGTTCAGTGATTCCCATTTTACTTTTTTAAAGATTTATTTATTTTTTTAGGGAAGAGGGGAGGTGGGAAGGGACAAGAGGGAGAGGCAGAGAAAGAATCTCCAGCAGATTCCTCGCTGATCACAGAGGCTGATCACACAGAGCCTGACGCGAGGCCTGATCCCAGCACCCCACGATCATGTCCTGAGCCAAAGCCAAGAGTTAGATGCTTAACCGACTGAGCCACCCAGGTGCCCCAGCGACTCTCATTTTAAAATAAGAGGTCAGTGGCTCCAGCTATCCCCAAGTCAGATGGAAAGGGACAATGAGGAGGGCTGAGTGTGTATTGGAGATGTCTGGCAGAGCGAGGCATCCTGAGCAAAAAGAAAGGTTGGAGACTGCGAAGCTGGTACAGAGACGCAGGACATCAGAGCCAAGCACAGACATGTGTAACCGTTCACGAATGGATTTTGACCATCAGGGAATGACAGATACCAAGTGTTATTTGATCCTGTAGAGATCGGGAGAAAACCAGTCATTGATTGCTTTTCAAAAAGCTGTGACACATGGTCTGAGTTCCTAAGTTTTAACTAACAGCATCTCCCTTGCATTTGCTTCTGGAGAGAAAATTATATTTAGGGGTGATGTGTGGCTTTACCAGAAAGAGCATCACCGATGGATGGGGACAGACTGCACGGGATTTCTCAATGATGTTATGATATTTCCTTTTTTTTTTTTTTTAAAGATTTTATCTATTTATTTGACAGAGAGAGATCACAAGTAGGCAGAGAGGCAGGCAGAGAGAGAAGGGAAACAGGCTCCCCGCTGAGCAGAGAACCCGATGCGGGGCTCAATCCCAGGACCCTGAGCTCATGACCTGAGCTGAAGGCAGAGGTCTCAACCCACTGAGCCACCCAAGTGCTCTGATGTTATGATTTTTCCTAGGTAAGTGTTCTCTTTCCTACTGAAGCCGTTTGGGAAATACAAATAAATGTCAGCCCTGAGTTTTCTCCCATCTTTCCTGCTAGAGACGAAATGTTTGTGTCCTTCCAGATTCGGATGTGGAAGCCCTAAGCTCCAACGCAATGGTATGGGGAGGTTGGGATCTGCTTAGGGTCAGGTGAGGTCATGAGGGTGGGGCCCCAGGACGGGATTAGTGTCCTGATAAGAAGAGACACTGGAGAGTGCCCCCCCCTCCCCCGACCAGGCAAACCGGTCGAGAGCTCCCACCAGGCACCGCTGAGTCTGCTGCTGCCTTGATCTGGGACTTTCAGCCTCTAGAACGGTGACAAAGAAATATTTGTCTTTTAAGCCACCCGGTCTATGCTATGTTGTTCTGGCCGCCTGAGCTGAGGACCGCCCAGCCCATCTCTGTCCTGGATCCCTGGGGCTGCCTGCTCTCAGGACTGCTCCCTCTGGGAAGTCCCGGCCACCCTGGCCCAGGTCTGGTCATCAGCCGGACCCCTCTGGTCCCTCGGGGCTCCTCCCCCCCAACCTCTGGACAATGTGCCGACTCTGGCCCGTAGGCCCAGCAGGTTCGACCCTGGCCCACGTTCCAGCTCCCACTGTTACCACCTGTGCCCCCCACGGGTGTGTGCCATGCCCCCCGGACACCAAGTTCTTGTGGGTGCTGGGTGGGGCTTTGCTCCCACGGGACTCTCTTCCTCGCCCCCCTTTCATGGCTTGGCCTTTTTTGTCCTTCAGCCTCTGATATCATGTCCTCTAAAACCTTTCTGCACATTCTCGGGCCTCATCCCAGGCCTGCTGTGTCGGTTCTGGGGAGGGGACCCAGAGGTCTGTTCTGAGCAGCCCTGCAGGGGGTTCTGAGGCCCACGGGGGCTTCTAGCCAGACACCCTGGTTGGATTAGGAGGTGCTGTTAATGAGCACCTGGTCGAGGGAAGAAACAGCCCGAAGTGCCAAGCAGAAGTCCGAGGCCCAAGCGGAGGACCTTTCCCTGAGTTCTTGTGGTGGCAGTTGTCTCATCAGGCCCAGACATTCGGTGTGTCGTGTGTACCGACTCCTAAAATGGGGTTGCCGAGAAAGAACCTGAAAGGTCGCTCTGTGCGTTTTTCAAGTCACAGTTGAGCGGCCAGGTCTGGAGCCGCTCAGCTGCGGGCAGAGACCCTCAGAGCCGGTGGGGGAGGGGCTCCCAGCAGGAGCAACCCCACCCCCTTCCCCTGCCCTGCCAGGCTGCCTGGGGGTGAGGTGCTGGGGTCACGAGTGCTTGCCACCTCCAGACAGGCCCAGCCCAATTGTTGGAGGCTGTCTGTGAATTTGGGGTGCAAGGCTCCCTTTTTTGTGATGTCGGCAGAGAGCAGAGCGGGCCTGGGTCTCTCTCTCCTCCAGAGAGATCGTAGACGAGGCCACACGGGGGACACACATGTGTAACACACGCACTCCCTTCTTCCCCCCAACAAACCGAGGCATCAGATTTCCAAGTGATGGTGTCAGGACTGGGGTGACCCCGTAATTTAGTCTCTAAAGCAGGATGTGTGTGAAAGCTATGGGGGGACCATTAAGAGCTGAGGGCCCCGGCCTGAGTGGGGGTGAGCACCAGCTGTCCTGGGCAGGTGCCGCGCGGCCGTCTATGAACTGGACGGGGTGGTTATGAAGGATTCCCACTCACATGCGGCAACAAGCCAGGACACGGCGCCTGGCTGTTAGAAGACGTCTGTGTCTTTGGGCCTTGGGGCCTCAGTCACAACTCTGGGGGGCTTCTGGTGCCCAATGGGGCCGGAGTCGTTTTCTTCTAGCCAAACTGGGGTCTGGCCGTTCTCCCGCCCCAAGCCCCTCCACAGCTCCTCCCAGCTGACAGAAAGGTGTAGGACTTCCTTTGGAGGCCCCCATCCTGCTCTCCCCCCGGGTCTCTGTCCCCAGGTTCTGTGACCCTGTACATCTGCTCGAAGGCCCTGGAATGCCTCTTCCCCGCAGGTTCACAGGAGGCCTTGGGGGCGCTTCTCAGACCGCCTCTTCTGAAGAGCCCTTCGGGTCGCCCTCAGGCAGGGGCCGCACCCTCTTTGCGCTCACACCTCCGGGGGTCTCCGGTCTGCCTGGCTGGACCGCAGGGACACCTGGGAGAGAGATGCATTTCTTATTCATCTCTTGTGCCCCTCAGGAGCCAGCACAGGCTAGATGCCTCCAGCTCAGCTACCTGACTGGTTAACTTCTAGACTCCTACGTATCTCCAAGGGGGGAGACCCTTCCACTCCCCAGTGGCCTCCAGACATAGGGAGGAGGGACATTAAGAAATCTCAGAGTCAGGAGGGGTGCTGGGGGGTGGGGACGGACAGTGGCCCACTGCCAACCTCTTGAGCCTGACTTCCAGCCCCATCCTGCCTCTCAAGGCTCAGCCCCCCACAGGTGTCTCCAGGCCCCCCCGGCAGGCCCTAAGAGTGCCCCCCAGAGCATTTCCCCCGATCTCTGCCACTCCCCAGCCTCGCGAGAAGATCTCCCATTTCAGACCGAGATCTGCAACACCCTCTGTGGCCTAAGCCTTCGGTCGGAAGAGGCCATTTCCTGCATTGAGTCCCCACTCCCCCCTTGTAGGGGCCTCCACGGTGTGAGGAACCTTCTGGGTGAGCACTTGGCACGCGGCAGACACGGCGAGCTCCTTCTAGATCTCCTTGGTGCTTCGGGTTCACTGTTGTGCCCACACCCAGGCCCAGCCAAGCACATAAATGTCCTCAATGAACACTCATCGAGGGAACAAATGAATGAATTTATTTTATTCTCAGCAGAAATAAAATGATAACAAATAAAAGACAACATCACCAACACACTGGTGTCCATCATAAGAAACAGAAAGACCCACAGGTATTTACTTCCTTCTCTGGAATGAAGAATGATGTCAAATTGATTGACTTATTTAGTTGACACAAATCTGTTACCTCCAGGGTACTCTACCTTGACCTCGAGAGATCCAGAGCCCAGCCACCGGGTGTGCTGGCCGTGTGGCACCTTTGGGCCACCGAAGGGCCTGAGTGGGGAGACACGCGTCCTCTCTGGATTCGTGGTACCCAGAAAGCAGGGAGAGAAAAGTGCAAAGGTTGGCTGGTATTTCGTTGCTTTAATCAATTCATTTTATAGGACCGCAGGAGGTGGATGTTGGCTTGCTGCTGGGGCTCTTGACTTACTCATTTCCCGAGAGGACAGCACGGCCAGGCAGGGAAGCAGGTACAGGTGAGTGGCTGGGCGACTTGCGTCTGCTCCCCTCTGTGGCCCATACCTGCTATGCTGCTGGAAATCTCTCTACATTTTGAACGTTATCACTGTCATTTCAAAAGGTTGGGAGAAAACATACTTCCTTTTTTGTTCGTTTTAACGTCACTCCTTCAGAAGTTTACTCCCAGGGAACTCTCCGTTGATGCCCTGAAATTTCTGACTTACCTCCTAATGGAAATCTGCATTTTCAGAGCTGGTCCATGATTGATCAGCAAGTTGGGAATTTGCCCCGGGAAGGCAGTGCCCCTGACATTTTGCACTAAAACGATGCTTGCCCTGAATCTTCACATTTGGCTCCTCCTCTCCCCTGTAAAACAGCACGGCTCACAAATCCTGCTGGATCTTTCTCGGGTCAGGTTCCCTCCTTGCCTTCTCCACGCTCCAGACACATCTCTCCTCCTGCTCAGTTCATGGTCCTTTTGAAGAATTGAGGCTGTTTAATTGGGGAAAAGGTCAGGGGTGTTCGGGAAACAAGCCTCCTTTCTGGTGGGGATGTGTAAGATGTTACCTGTAGAAAACATCGGGCCTCCCGTTTTCTGAACGAGCTGGTGGGAAGCGTCAGCACTCAGATGTGGTGAGAAGGTCGGCGTTCTAGGGTGGATGGAGGGAGTCGAAAGCAGGAGCCACCCAGATTCACCCCTCCGCTGTGTTTGTGGTCGAAGGAGGGGAGCGAGTGAGGGCTGTGGCAGAGAGGACAGTTGGAAGAGTCGTGGTCCCAGAGGTAACTCAGTCCCTGAGCCGCGGAGCAGCCAAAAGTCACATCATTGTTATTGTTAAGAAGAGACTCAACAATAAACCAACGACTGAGCGCCCCCATGGGATAGATGTGTCCATTCATTCATTCATTCATTCAGTGTGAGCATCTGTGCTGCGGCAACTCCTAGAATGGACAAATAGAGGAAGATGCAGATTCCCAGGGGAGGGCGGTGAACAAAAGTGTAAGTTGGGATTCAGGGTGGTATGTTCTGGGACAGAGGCTAGCTGGGGGCTGGGGAGCCCAGAGGAGGGCGGGCAGGTGGGGCTGGGAGATGAGACTTCCCCAGAAGTGGGCCCTACAAGATGGTGGGCGTGGTGGGCGGCCAGGACGGTAGGATAACACTCCCTGTGCCAGGGGCTTGTTGTAAATACCTAATGTGCTCCTGGCTCTGGGGGGAGCACTGTTATTTCCCCTAGGGTGGTGTGAGCTTTGGAGGGGAATTCAAGCAGAGAAAAGCAGGGAGGGCGTTGAAGAGCCTGCCGCTCCCACGGGCGTCCTGGGGGGCTCAGGAGTGTGGAGCTGGACCGTGGGCTCTGGTGCTCCTTGCACATGGACACTGATGGGAGTGCTCAGGGGTGAATTTGAAGCAGGTGAGGAGCAAGGTAAGATTGGCTCTTCAGAGAGATCCCTGGAACCTGGATGGAGGGGTTGCTTGGAAGGAGTCGAAGAAGAGGCATTGGCCAGGGAATGAGGAATGCAGTGAGCCGGAGGTGGGAGGGAGGCCATGTTGGGCGTCAGTCCCAGCCCTTGTTCCAACAAGGGCCCTGAGGCCCCGAGTGGACCTCAGAAATGCAGCAGGTATATTGTAGGATTCTAGCACAGCTTTCTTGACTCCGTGATGACTGGGATCTCCATCACGCCGCGGGGACTGATTGTGACTCTGCGGGGACCGAGTGTGACTCTGCGGGGACCGAGTGTGACTCTGCAGTGACTGGGCTCTCCATCGGGCCGCGGGGACCGAGTGTGACTCTGCGGGGACCGAGTGTGACTCCGCAGTGACTGGGCTCTCCATCGGGCCGCGGGGACTGAGTGTGACTCTGCGGGGACCGAGTGTGACTCTGTAGTGACTGGGCTCTCCATCACGCCGCGGGGACTGAGTGTGACTCTGCAGTGACTGGGCTCTCCATCGGGCCGCGGGGACCGAGTGTGACTCTGCAGTGACTGGGCTCTCCATCGCGCCGCGGGGACCGAGTGTGACTCTGCGGGGACCGAGTGTGACTCCGCGGTGACCGAGTGTGACTCCGCGGTGACTGGGCTCTCCATCGGGCCGCGGGGACCGAGTGTGACTCCGCGGTGACTGGGCTCTCCATCGGGCCGGGGGACCGAGTGTGACCTTTTGTCCTCCCAGTTCTGTGATTTTTGTCTAAATCTTTCCATCCAGCCCCACGGGCTACGATTGGATCTCTTTCAGGGTCACGGAAGGGAGAAACCTTTTCCTCTGAGCTTTTCCCTTTATGTTCTGCTTCAGTAGGCATTTGTGGGCTTTGAATGGAGAGAGCCCAGGCTCCTGGCTCACAGGCGTAAACCCGCGGTCCAGAAAGCAAATCAGCTCATGTGTGTGGCCAGCTACGGCGGCTGCTGCCAGGGTCCTGAGAGAACTCTCTGGTAAACAGCAGACAGGTGCGTGCCTGCCTTCCCTCAGGGTAGAGCTCGAGGCGGTGCAGCTCTCAGTAAACCCCCGATTCTCTCCTCTGTGGGACTGTCAGGCCTGCAGAACTGAATCCATTCACTTTTGACTGAAACGCACATTTTAAATATTTAGTTGCTTCTGCTAAGTTGTGTTCAGAGTTAGTTGAAATGGGAACCTATGAGAGAAAAATGTAAAAATCTTCCTTAAACTCTAAAAATAAGTACACTCTTGGGCTAGGATCCAAAAGTAAGAAACTTCATCCAAGATGATAATTCTCTGGAAAAATGAAGGAGTCCCAGTGGAGGAGGAAGGGTTTTGTTGGTAACTTGTCAGGAGTAAGTGCTGGGCAGGCTTTCTGTCCTCCTCTCCCAAAGGGATGGGCTTTGGTGGACCTGCCCAGTGGCTGCGTCCCGGATTTCTGTCTGTGCCTTTAGGGAAAAGGCTGAGGCACCAACAGAGCTGGGTGGCCTCCTTTTCCTTTGAAACCTACAATGCAATTAATTACCAGACTCACCCCCGTGCACCTTCCTTTGATAAGGCCCGGTTTGCTTCTGGAAGCTTCTACAGAAGCCCAGCCCTCTTGGTGATTGCAGTTTCCTGCCCAGCTTGGCAGCTTCCGGCAGGATGCATACACATCCGACGGGTCCCAGGCCAGCTTGAAGCCTCTGGCCTATGCGTTTACTTGTTCCTTGGGTAACAGAAGAGGAGGGTGTTAAATAGAATTCCACGTGAACGAAAGCTTCCAGCTCTTGAACTGAAGTATGCAGTTAAAAGTGGTTTGATTTTCCGAAAGGTGGGGAGAATTTGTAAACAGAAGAGTTTGCTGGAGACCAAGACAGGAATGAATGAGTTCTTGGGTTCCAGCTGTCTTCTTGCATTTTTTTTCCCCTATCTCTCATTTCCCCCAGAAATAAAATGAAGGGAACTATTGGTGGAAGCAAGTGCACTGAGGCCATGTCTGTGAGCACTAACACAGTTGCATTTTCATAGTGAAAATTAGCCGGAAACAGAGGACAGACATCGGCAATACTGATCCTATCTTTACATACAAAGTAATTGTTTTGCTCACCCTGGATTTCTGCATTACTTTCGATTTCTTAAATACTGCATTAAAGTATAATTTCTCGGGGCGCCTGGGTGGCTCAGTGGGTTAAAGCCTCTGCCTTTGGCTCAGGTCATGATCTCAGGGTCCTGGGATCGAGCCCTGCATCGGGCTCTCTGCTCAGCGGGGAGCCTGCTTCCCCCTTTCTCTCTGCCTCTCTCTCTGCCTTGTGATCTCTCGCTCTGTCAAATAAATAAATAAAATCTTTAAAAAAAATAAAGTATAATTTCTCTTGACCATTGAGTTTTCAGATATCCCCTTCGAGTTTGCACTCAATGTCCCCCAAACCCTCCCGACCTAGTCCTGGCCCGAGGCTGACCCACTGTGCCCTTAGCTGTCACTGCCGCCTTAGAGACACACTGATGGAAAGGAAATAGCCTCACTCAGGCCGATCTGGACCCCTCTGCCTGGGCCCCCTTCTCCCTCCTTTGGCACCATTTCCCCAACCCTCAAGGGCCTGCTCAGATGTGTCCTTCACAGTGAACCCTTTACAGTGGAGAATTTCTTCCCTGCCATAGCCTGCAACCCGTGTGTTCAACCCTGTTCTCCCCGAGTGTGAATTTTCCCCACCTGCACATTTGTCCTCCTTACTAGGTGGGGAGCTCATTGAAGTCAGGCATCAGGCTTTATTTATTTATGTCTTGCACGGTTTTCCTAGTGCGTGGTTGGTGAGCACACAATGAATGCTTAAAATGGAGTTGTTAGTTGCCAATGTGGTCTTGCTAAGTATTAACACATTATGAGTTTGAAAAAAGAAAGTGGCCTCATGTGAGTCCTTTCCCCTGTTCCTGCGACCGGGGGACCATCCCAGGGGGCGAGTGATGGGCGGCTTGTGGAGCGGGCCAGGCTGGGAGAGGGGATAATGCCTAGGAGTGCAGGAATTTGGAACACTGGGACTGTCCCAACAGGAAGTCTTGTGGCTGCCTGGCGAGGATGCGGGGTGGGGGTGGAGGAGGCGTTCCGGTGGGCACGACCACCTACGGCTCATTCTACAAATACTGGGTTTGGTTGACGGACGGATAAGTGGGTTGCCAACCACAGGTAAAGTTGCGTTGGGAGGGGACCCTCAGGGAAGGCAGGGGACCTGTGGGAAGGGGACTCGGGAACAGGAACGCCCCGGACAAGGGAAGATACGGACAGAAAGCAGGGAAATGATGATTACGTGACATTTTCCCAAGAAAGTACATCTTCAGGGTGATCTGTACAGAGGTTTTTTCCTTTAAACTCAGGTCAGAGAAGTGAGGAAGTTAAATGCTGTGGAAAGTCTATTGTTAACTCCAGCCAAAATAACTGGCTAATATTTTTAGTTTTACTGCTCTGGGATATTTAAGGAAGATAAATAGGTTTTATAATGAGACTACAGGGCACAGACCGTTTGGCTATTATAAGCTGGACTTCTGGAGAAGTAGTGAGCAATGATTTAGGAAGGTCATAAAATGGGAAAGCAAAAAACACAAACAGAAACACGGGTAAGTCGGCATCCAAGAAATGATTCAGGCCCGCGTGTCCGCACTTTGGTTACGGAGGACTCTTCAGCAAAGTGCTCCGACATGCTGCCGACCATAGCCACCACCCTCTGCGGGGCCGGGCGCGCAGGGTCTGGAACTGGGGACGGCCCGACCGGGGCTGGAGGCCTAGCAGGTGTGGTTCCCACCCCCCACACCCGTCCCCCGCCGGCTCGTGTCCCCTGCGTTTCTCCACGGGCTGTCTGCAGCGGCGTGGACCCCTGTGAGTGGCTTCCCCTAGTGAAGGTGGTCATGGGTGAGGTTCCTGCAAGAGGGCTGGACGCAGGTGTGAGCTCTCAGACGCAGGAAGGAGGGGGACGGAACTGGCACCTGAGCAGACGCCGGTCAGGGGCACTCCAGCCCCCCTGCCTCCAGGCGATGCGGTTGCGCGGGGAGGACCCAGAGGGGCCCTACTTGTGGAACCCTGGCCCGGCCTCAGGTGATCCTGCTGTGGTCGGTTCTGTGGCTCCTGCCAGGTGGGCCGGGGGCCTGGAGGGCCCTGGGGGGCATGCAGGGGAAGAGGGGCTTACTGACGTGAGGAGGCAGGGTGGATGGGGGTTCTGGGTTCTGGTGAAACCCCGCGCCGTTTGTGACCTCCGAGGAGGCTGCTGCCCACCCCACGTGGCCTGCCATGTGGCCGCCGTGGGCCTGGTGAGAAATCAGATCTCAGCTCCCGGTGGCTGCCGCCTGCAGAGGCTGTGGAAGGTACTGGGCTCGGGCAAGGAGGGCGCCGTGTGGAAGACCCTGTGGGGGCGCCCCCATCCCCCAACGAGGCTCGTGCTTGCTGGGCTTGCACAAGGAGGGCAGCTTGGCCCCAGCCTGCTGACTGTCGGCGGGTGTCCAGAAGGTCCTTGGCAGCCCGTGACCAGCATCACTTGTTTGCCTAGGGCACAGCTCTCTTGTGAGGGACAGCAAGTCCTGAGTAAGTAATGATCAGGGGGAGAGTATCAGGGAGGCAGGGAATGAGGACATTCCTCTGGATCCGCACCTCCATGTCACCCTGGAAAGAACCTCTGAGGCCCAGGACAGGCAGTCCCAGGCCCTCCCTTGGCCCTGACACTCTTGCCCTGAGGAGGAGGGGGACTGTCGCAGAAGGCACACCATTAGCAGAAGCAGACCCACCTCTGATGTTCCTGAGGCCCAGGGCCCGGGGTGGCAGAGGCCCTTGGCCCATAGTTCCCCCCCCCCCCCCCACCTTGCCTGCCGTGGGTCTGCGTAGTCACGAAGGGCCTGGCAAGCAGCCCTAGAACCGCACTCCAGACCCACAGCCCACTATAGACCCTTTGGCCCTGGGGTCCTGTCTGGGACAGACAGAGTGAGGAGGTCTGCTGGACCCCTTGCGGTGGGATTTCTGGGGTTCCAAGTGCTCAGGACATAGTGTTGAAGTTGGGGCTCGTGGCCCCATTGGCTGATCCCCTGGGCCCCGTGGGTCTGCTGTAACTACAGACTACTTTCCTCCCTTGCAAAACAGGGAGGAATTCTCGGGCAGTTTTGGGGGCTGGAGTCTGAGGTCCAGGAGCCCGTCTGGCTGTGAGTCTGTGGGGCGTGACTTCGGGCGCCTGGCTGGGCTGCCTGCTGGGGGCTGAATCGGGGGACGGATGGCTCAGGAAATCTGGTTTTAGGGGGCTGGTGTGAGTGGGGAACAAGCTGTGGGCACAGTTCAGAGACATTTCTGAGGTGCATCCTATGGGTCTCATCCCCATATTCTGGGCAGAGGCCCAGAGGAATGAGGTTACCACCAGAGGCCTCTACCTCCTGCCTTCTTGTCTCCTGAACCTGCGACCCCAGGAGGTCAGCAAGGAGACAGCTTTTCTCTTTCAGGGACGGCCGAAGGAAAATTATCCGCCCCGGTTGCATTTCCAGGTCTCGTGGTGTCAGAACGATTCGAACTTGACCTAAGGGCTTTTGAAAAATGTTGAAGAGAGAACGGGGCATCAGTGAGGGGCTGGGGTCACGTCGGCCTCGCGTCTCTGCGAGCCTGGCTCCTGGCTGCCTGCTTGCTCGAGCCGCCCTCTGTCCATCTCCTGCGTGGTCAAGAACATTCTATCCAAACCATCACTTGAATTTAGACACAGGGAAAAAACAAAACAAAACCAACCCGAGCACTCGGAGCCCGCACGGGCCCTCGGGTAGGGCCCGGGAACATTCGCCCCCTCCCGGCGCTGCCTCCAAGGGAGACTGTTTGCCACGAATGTGACATTTATTCTTCTCAGCTGTGTGCGGAGTCAGGTGAGGTTATTGCAAATAGAATATAGAAATATTCATTTTCTCTTCCAAAAAAGGCTCTTAAATGTCAAATCAAATTAAATGAAATCATTGTATCAGGCAGAACACGTATAAATTGCAGATGGTGTAGTCTTTCTATAAATTCTCCCAACCTCACCGCTTCCCCTTAGATTTTATTGACCTGGGCCAGTTTAAATAAAGTTCAAATATACTTATTAGTTGAGCAAATGTCATTTGCTAGAGTCTGAAACACATTCACAAACTTCTTCCTCCCAGTCCCCCCAGCAAGCACCCATTGGTGTGACTTCCTTAACCGGTTAATGATAAGTCTCTCTGACAGCAACTTGCAGGGCCAGAGTTTACCTCTGCAGCCCACCTTGAATACCCCAGGAACAATCAAACAGCAATTTTGGGGGGGCCTCAGCATCCAGGCCTCAGTTCTGGGGGAGGCCACTGGGAGCACCCCGGCTGGGGGAAGGAGCCGGAGGGGTGGCCTGTCTGGGCAACTTGGCCACGGGATAAGCCCCCCCAGCTCCAAAAGGCAGGAGCCCTGTGCACAGATGTGATGTTATGAGATAATTTTCGGACCTCAATGGGGTGAAAAGGCGGTCTTTTCACAGAGTAGCTCCGTGGTGGCTTCATTACCATGCCAATCCTGGGAGAAGGCCCCGATTTAACACAGCAGTTGGCTGAATGCATATGGAGCGGATGGACCCCTGAATGAATAGTGAATGGAAAACCGGCTGGAATCTGCCTTCAGCTTTGTTTCGGGGCTGACCAGTGTGAGGGACCCCGGAGCTCACCGCACAGATGGGAGGAGGAGGCGGCCATCTGACGGGCTTCTGTCTCTCCCTTTTTATCCTATCGCTTGTGGGGCTTTTCCTCCATCTTTGTGGACACATTTCAACTGCCTGAGCGAATGTGCTTCCATTTCCTCGCGCCCCTAAAGCCGGCGCCGCTTCGGGAGAAAGAGACACACGTAGCCCAACGGCAGGGGCGGCCATCAACATTTACATTTTTCTTTCGAAAAAACGTGGCGTTTTAAGATCACCGGCTTTGGGAGTTTGGGGAGTCCTTGGCGAGGTCATTAAGAAATCAGGAAAAAGACAATGAAAAGTTTGGACAAGCTGGGAAGGACTTCAGGAGTCCTCTGGGGTGCAGGGAACCCGTGCGAGGCCGGGAAGGGTGGATGCTGTGAGAGTGCACAGTGTCCAAAGGGCAGGAGCTGTAAATCAAAGGCTCTGGCATTATCTAGTTTCCTTTCTGGCTTTACAAGTTCGAACAGATGTCACAAGAGAGGACAAAATGGATTTTACCCACCAAGAGGGGCTTTTCTGGCCATCCGTAGTAGGAAGTGCCTTGAAATGCTAATGTACACAGTTTGTGTTGCCGGGGTTTGCATAGAGATGGTGGGAAACAGCTCGGAGCCCACAAAACCTTTTGTTATTAATCAAGAAAATCTGGTCTTCTGAAGCAGCAAAGAACTGGAAATTAGCGAGGCCAGCGATGAGGCCAGGGAGCAAAAATGCAGGAGAAGATCCCCAGCGCTGGGGCAAGGCGCGGAGTCTGGGGCCCTGGGGCCGCTCTGCCTTCCCCGGTGCCCCCCACCTTCCCCGCTCCCCCAAGGCCTCCACATTGGAAGGGGGAGGGGTAATTCCCTCGTATCTCGTCCTCTCAAGTCGTGTGTTTTCTTTTTAAGCAATTTTGAGAAGCAGGCTGGAAAAGTGCGCTAATGAAGCAGTGCTAAGAAAAGAAAGCTAAACACCACAGAATCAAAGTGGAGCATTTTGCTTGGCTAATGGGCTTGATTATGAGATTTTACAGGCCCTTTTATAAACTTGAATTTTATTTTGCGCCGGGGAACAGGAAATTTCTGTTTGGTTTTAAACATACATGATCATGCCACCAAATATTCCTAATTTAAAGCTGTGGGAGCAGGAGGTTTTATGTCTAAGAGCGGAAGGGTGGAAAGAGCCCTGGAAACTGTAGTCGTAGCTCAACCTTCTCGTCCCTTCTGCAGAGGAGCTGCTGGGAGGCTCTATCTCCCTCTCCCCCTGGGCTGCAGTGGCTCTCAAAGTCTGGCATCTGTGATCGGAGCCTGATGCAGGACGGGGTACCCTTTGGGAGCGGGTGTGCCTGCCTCGCCTCATCTCTGCAAGCAGAACACATCATTCTGTGCTGTAGGGGGCTAACTCCTGCCTTGTGGGGCACTCAGCAGCACCCCTGGCCTCCCCTCAAATGCCAAGAGCAGCCTTCTCCCATTGGGACGGCCCAAATCACCCTGGTTGAGAACCACTGAACTAGAGAAGTCACCAGCCCTGGGGTGATGGGACTACCCAGGATGCAGGCTGGTGTGGGGCACAGGGCCACTGAGGGAGGGCCTGCCAGTGTCGTGATGGTGCTGAGGACTTGGGAAAGGACAGGCAAGGCTGTCCAAACAGCAGGTGGCCGCATGCTTTCAGGGTCTTTCCCTGTGATGCCCTCAGTTCCTGGCTATTGGATTGGCTGGGGGGGAGGGCGGTGGAAGCAGGAGAGAAAAGAGATGGAACAATCCGCAGTCCAAAGAAATCAGCTGGATGTTGAATGCTCACGTGCCATGCTGTGGGGTAAGGCTTGGGAAGCCTTAGCTCCATGGGCAGATTGGGCCCTGCTGATAGAGGAAGGAGGCTGCCCGGTTTAATCTCTCCTAAGAAGTCTAAGTGAGGCCCTGCCACTCTTTAAATTATGCTCCATTGTCCTTGCGGGACACCTTGCTTTTTGGGATAAGGATTTGCTGAAAAGTTGCCCGTATATAGGATGATAAGCATTCACTTATGAAATACCCGTTACGCACACATTATATATACTTTTCTACTAAAAACAAACCTAGAGAAAGTCTGCTATAAGGAATTTAATTGGGTCGCGGCCCAGCGTCTTTCTCCGCATCCCGGGTTTACTGTCACTACAGTAGGTGCCCTCTGGAGGAGGCGCGGGGAGGTCCCAGCGGCCTCCCGCGGGTAGCGCGGCCCTGTTGTGATCGCATTACACGTGGCTTACTAGCCTGGACGGGAGCTCAGGGGGGACACTGCGTTGACAGGATGAAGGGAGACTCGGGGTATTCACAGACAGTGGCCGATCTGTGTCGCTCTGAAGAGTTCTTCCCTGGGCTGGTTATACTGATTAGATCAGTGGGTGGGGCCCCACCCGGGCCACGGGAGCTTCCTCAACTGTGTGCGAATCCCGGGGTTCCCAGAGCCCGGGTGGTCCCAGCTGCCCCAGTGCACAGATTTACAGGCAGTCACTCTGCTCTCGCCTCCTCTGCTGAGAAAGCTGGCGCAGCACTGACCTAAGAAGCATCAGGGGAGCCGTGGGGCTTTGCAACCAGTGGGGCGGGAAGGGGAAGCCGCGGGGAAAACCAGGGACAGCCGAGGAGAGCATGCTGCAGGGCAGCCAGCCTCAGAGAGCTTCTTCTAAACGGTGTGACGTCATCACACCCCACATGTGACGTCATCACACCCACACGATGTCGTCATGCCCACGGGACGTCACCACGCCCGCGTGACGTCACCACGCCCCCACACGTGACGTCGCCACATTCCACGAGCTGCCTGAAAGTCTATCAGGTAGGCGTTCATTTGGGTTCCCAATGATTTCTTTTTAAAAATGCACACGCGCGCACAAGAGACCTTTCGAGCTGGCCTAGGGCCTCGATGCCTGCATCTCACCGAGGAGGAAATGTCCGCGGAGGCAAAGCTCGCGGTGCCCGCTGTTGCTCGGCCGCCTGGGGCAGGGCCATGGCGGGCGCACCTGCTGCTCCTCTTCCTCACTGACCCAACGGGGCCCAGGGCCCGGCCTCAGGGAGCAGGGTTAGCGCGAGGGAGAGCGGAGGCCTGCAGGTGGAGGGCCCAGGCAGGGAGGGGTGAGCGTTAACCAAAGGCGGCTACCAGCCCTGCACCCCTCCCATGCTCCCGGGGTCTGGAGGGGAGGGGGACTCTGGCCCCTCTTCCCCCTGGAGCCGCACCACCCCCTTCCTGGGACTTGGCAGGCACGATGACAGCGTGAGTGAGAGAGGCCAGCAAGTCCAAGGGCAAATCAAATTCTGTGGCTGAGCGGGACCCCCATGATTGCTACCCACGGCTTCTGAGGGACAAGGGTATTTTGACTGTGAGTCATGCAACTTCCCAGTGACTTTTTGGAACACAGCCTGCAGCCTGTAGGTGGGTTGGGGCCAGAGGGAGAAACGGTGCCGGTGGACCCCTTTCCCAGCCGTGTTCCCACTGGGTCTTTTCCAACTGACTGCTCGCTGGTGCGCAAGCGCATGGGCTCTCCTCCCAGCTCACCTGTCCCTGCCGTGGGGGGCGGGGGCGCTAGAACCTGGTCCTGCTCAAAGCAGCTTAACCTCCTTTCAGGCTTTGGTGTTTGGGAAGCAGAACATCCTCCTCGGCTGAGATTTCACCTACGGGGCTGCATATGGGGCAGAAAAAAAGGCTCCATTATAAACACCTTCAGAGGCAGCAACAAAGGAAATGCTGAGAGGGCAGCGGGGCCCCAGGCAGCTCCAGCGGGCAGGCAGGGCAGGGCTGGGAGGCCAGGGTTTTGTGTGGAGTTCAAAGCCCCAAGTGAAAGCTAATGAGGACCATTGTATTTGGGCAAAGGACTGGGCAGGGGCTCTTATCAGAAAGGAGTGTTAGATTACCCGCCTCCGGTTTTTGGAGAGTTTTAAAAGGCAGGCATTGGAGGCTTCAGAGGGGTCTGTTTCCTGGGGACATTTTCTAGGGGACCCCTTCAGGGAGTGGCTGCTGGGGTCACAGGGAGGCGTGCCCTGCACCCACAGAAGGGGAGTGTGCAGACAGGGAGGGAAAGGGGGTTTGGGGTCAGGTTGCCCCATGATTGCTTGAGTCCTGGAAAGTCTATACTGAGGGTTAATGGGGGCGCAGAGAGACTATAGTGTGTGGGGGTACTGAGCAGATGATGCCTTTTCCGATAGACCCTAAGGCTCTATCCTGTCAGTTCTTTGATTCTGAATTCAGGAATACGGGACAAAAAATCAGCTGCTCTGATTTAACACTGGTCAGTGAGGAGCAGAAGGCAATCAGCCTCCAGAACCTGCGTGGGCCCCTAGAAGGTGCCTGTTACTGTTAGGAATCCATGGCCATGAGGGACGCCCCCCCCCCACTGAGGGAGCACTTGGACACTCTGAGGGAGAGGCCCTTCCTATGCACCGGGGGGACCCCTGTGTCAGCTCCCTGGTCACTGACCAGGGCTCAGCTGGCCGGACACCTCCAGGCAGAAAGCAGCAGTGGCCACATCCCCAGGTGCAAAAAGCCAGCCGAGCTGTTCCCCTCCTGAGAGGACTGGTTTCCTCTTGCGTCTCCCTGCCGGGGGGGAGGGGGAGGCACTGTAGGGAAACCCACTCAAAAAGTGCTCCCGAGTCACTCAGTGTTCAGAAATCTGCTTTCATTGTGTCTGTTCACTTTCCCATCTACAGAGCGAGAAAAACAGTTTTTTTGTAAAAGGGAGCAAATTCCCTCACCAACAAAACAAGACCCAGCCACACCCGCTTGGAGAAAACGGTCCGCCGCTAATGAGGTGGACTAGGAACCAGCACGAAAAATCATGACATGAAGACATTGAATCAATGGTACCGAAGGAGGAGGTCAGTAATTGCACAGCTGCGTTTCTGGGACACGCACCCCGAGCTCCAGGACCATTTCCCGCCGGCCACACGTTAACATCTGATTAAGATGTTAGCTCCTCTCTCCTCCCTGTGTCCGTTCTTATCAATTCTTCTCAAAGTCTCCCATTTTGTGTAATGTCAACAGAAGCAGCGCGGGCCGCGGAGATGCGGAGAGCATTTTAGGAATGTGAGGGAGGAGAATGTAGCGAAGGAAGAAAGAAGTTAGCATTGTCTCTAACACGCTTTAAAAGCAGGGCATCTGGGCAGAGGAACCCTGGGAGCTGGGGGACCCCCGGAGGCCAGCTGGGCACAGGGAGCCCCTGGGGGGTGAGGCAGGAGCACCTGTGGGGGGCGCAGAGTGCCCGAGGCCGCTGGTCTGAATTCCTAGCCACCCTGGAGTCTTCGATTTCTCACGTCCTCCAGTCGCATTTTCAGAACAAATCAGTTTGAATTCACTGGAGTTAGAAACATGTTTGCAGTCATGGCCTGACTAGGACTCTGAGGCCGGGGTTACTCCTGCAGGGCTCCCTGAAATCTTGGCACCTTCCGAGCAGCGGTGGGGGAGGGAGGTATGTCTGGGAGGTGGGGGGCCCTCGGGGAGCCATTTCCTCCGTTTAGCTGGGCATCGACTTGGAGGACAGCTGGGAGTCTTCTGAGATCCCGGTGCCCAGTCTCCAGCTTCTGCAGAGACTTGACCCCAGGTGGCTTTGTGGAGCCCCCGAGGGCCCGGCAAACACTCAGCAAATGGCCTCTTGTTGACTTGAGCAATGCCTTCAGGTACCGAACCGAAGACCCCTGGCCTCAACTTCGGGCTTCGTGTTGGGGTCTCCAGCGGGCAGGGGAGGGATCGCACAACTCCAGCAGCAAAGGGGCTGGCACTGTGTCTGCACGTGCGTCCCATTCCCCCCCGCAGCCTCCGCTCCACCCCCGCAGCAGCACCACGACAGGGCTGCTCGTGTTTCATGCCCCAGAGACTGAGGCTCAGGTGGCTGACGGGACTGGCCCGCCGCGGTGGGGCTGACCCACGGGGAGCTGGGACTTGGCCGGACCCTCCAGCCTCAGACCCGAGTCCTCAAGGAGCCGTTCTGCTGGGCCGTGTGGAAGGCAGGGCGGGCGGACGGATGCTTGTGGAGTGACTCTGTGCTCTGCCCCGCCGGATGGTTCTGGATTGTTCCAGAACACTCCACATTTCAAGCAAATTGTCATTCCTTGTCGCCCAGTTTGCCAATGATTCCTTAAGTTTAAAAAATGTCTAAGTTAGCATTGATTCCAGGCTTCGTCTAGTGTTGCCACTCTTGCTCTGGTACATTTTTCAGGAGAGACAAAGACGGAAGGAGGAGAAGCAGTCGGTGGACCCAAAGTTATTCCTGCAAGATCGTCTTGTGGGTTTTGCCAGAAAAAGGTTGAAAAATCTGTTCCAGGAAGTATCTGCGCTCCACCTTCTTTCTTTCACCTTACCCTCCTGGTGGGGAGCTAGTGGGGGGCAGTGTTATCTTAAAGATAAGAAAACTAGGCTCAGATTAGTGTTGCAGGTAGAAACTATGTCCTTTGAAAAGATAAGTTCAAGTCCTAACCCCTGGTACCTGTCAATGTGACTTTCCTTGGGTCTAGAGTTTTTGCAAATATAAGAGCAGGTCATGGGGTCTAATCTAGGTCTAATTTAACCGTGTGTGTCTTTGTAAGGAGAGGGGAAATTGGACATGTCCACAGAGAAAATGGGGAGAGTATGACGATGGGGCAGAGCCTGGAGGGATGGGCCCTCAAGCCAAAGATTCCTGGCGACCAGAGAAGCTCAGAGGCAAGGAGGGATCCTATTCTAGATCCTTCCGAGGGAGCATAGCCCTGCTGATACCTTGATTTCGGATCTCTAGCCACCAGAACCGGGAGAAAGGAAATCTCTTGTTTTGGCCACCCAGTCCGTAGGAACTTGTCACGGTAGCGCGGGAAGTGAAATACACCAAGTTTTCACCTTGCTTCTGCTGTGTCCTTGAACGATTCCGTGTCAGGTTCTCGGGGGAGGCTGAAGAGGGGTGGGCTGCTGCCCACATCCAGCTGAAGCCCATTGCTGCAGAGTCTTGAGAACCAGAGGAGGGACTGAAGTTTGGGGCCCACCATAGTGGGGAGCCTGCAGAGCCTAAGCAGGCAAGAGCACAGAGCGAGCTGAGTGCGTCTGGAGTATTTATGTCTCCTCAGGGGATCGATGAGCTTTTCCCCGTTACCCCAGCCGGGCTCCCCAAGAAGGGAGAAAATGGAGAGTCCCTTTAGGATGCAGGGGTGTTAAGAGGGAGGCGGGGGGCAGGAAGGACCGTGTTGGTCAGGGGCTGTGGTTGCGGGCTGCTGTCTAGGAGGGGGCCGGGGTGCCCAGGGAGAACCCGGGCATCTGGGTGAGAGGCAAGGCTGGGAGAGAGAAGGAACAGCGTCAGCCCCGGGGCAGGAGCCTCGCGGCGCACAGGAGGCCAAGGGGACTGAAGCTGGTGCGGGAGCTGTTGACACACACATCATTTGGGATTCCTGATGAGAGATCACCCTGCGAGGGCATGAAAGATCGTGTCCGTGAGTGACTCAGAGGCCAAGTATGTTGGGCCTCTTGTAATGTGAGCGGCCAAGTTCTGTGGAGCGAGCCCAAGCCCTTAGCGTCTTATGAGTGTGCGTGGGAGGCTGACTGCGTTGGGAGTTAATCATTACGCTGTCTGCGCCGCTACAATGGGCTGGGGCCGCCGGGGTCCTCGGGCTGACCCCACTCCCCGCCCGCCCCCGCTGCTGTGTGGCCCGCACGGGAAGACCACAGGAAGCGCGGACCACGGCCCCGAGCAACAAGGCATTTTACTTTGGAAACTGCCAGGACGGGAAATGAGTGAGGCTGATCAGGAAGATCGGTCTGGCGTGATTCGAGCTTGGTGAGGAGGAGGACCGAGGTGAGGGGAAAGGAGGGCTCAGGGACATCCTGCCTGCTCTGTGAGGTGGGAGTTACCTGGCTCTCGTCTCCAGGGGGGAAGCCGAGGCTCAGCAAGGTTAAGTGGCCACCAGACGCTTTGCTGCTAGGAATGGCGGCCGAGCCAGGAATGGGGCTCCCGGTGCCTCCCCCACCCTCCCGAAGCTGCCGGAGAGGAAGTTTGCAGGCCCTGGCAAGAAACAGGGGGCCCGGATCCCGCGTCTGGCTCTGCCCCTCACGGGTGGTCATCAGGGATGAAGCAGGAGCAGGGGAGCCAGCCCCGCATCTCCACGACCCCCCAGTATGGCCTCGGACGGCCTCGCCGGCTCTGTGAAGGGGAGCACGGTGCCTTCCTCTGGCAGGTGGGGCAGCCTGGATGACGTTTCAGGATGCTGGCCCATCCCAGGACCGCCTGACTCTTGATTTCTGGAGGTTTGAAAGGATAAAGAATGTCTCTGGGCTCTGGGCCAGGAGCGGGTCCTGTGGAGGCCGAGCCTTGGTGCCCCCGCAGCGCCCCGAGAGCCTCCCTTATTTGCGGCTCCAGGAGGCCCAGCTCCATTCCCTTCCCACGTACCCTGCGGAGGGCGGCTCTGCTGCTCGCCCCACAGTGCCCCGCCCCTGCCACCCGTCTCACCGGGGTCTGCGGCAGGAGTCTGTCCCACCATCAGTCCGACAGAGGCGCTGGCATCTTGGAGGCCCCCCTCTGCTTCCCCAGGGCTCAGCACTCCCCCTGAGACTAGGGGGGTTTGGAGACCCTCCTCTAGGTCCGCCAGGATGTCCTCGCTGCCTGAGGCTTCCCTCCACTGGAGCCATGCAGGGCCTCCAGCCTCCTCTCCCTCATGGGGAGCCGTGGCCACTCCTCAAACCCATCCCTTGTAGCTCTTTTCCTCATGTGATTCACAGAGCAGCAGAAATACCTCCTGGACAAAACTTCTTCAGAAGACTGTCCCCTCTCTGTCTGCTCCATGTGGGGCCCCCGGTTCCTGGGAACATCCTTCCCCGGGTCCTTAAGCCCATGGCTGCCGGGCGGGGTGGTGCTCAGCGATCACAAAGATGACACACAGGTGGGCCCCAGAGGCCGGGAGCGGTAGGAGTCCCCTGAGTCACAACATGTCCCAGGGGAATGCCTTCCTGGGACCGAGGTGGGCCGGATAATGAAGACACCCGCACCCTAATCTCCAGAGCCCGTGGACGTGGCCCAGATAGGGTTGAGTTGGGGCTACTGGGATGAGGGGATCATCTTGGATTACCCAGACAGGCCCGTTGTAGTCACGAGGGTCCCTGAGCTTGGCAGAGTCACTGTTGGGGTGAGGATGTGACCCCAGTGGCCATCACTGACTTTGACGGTGGAAGGGGCCAGGGGCCAAGGAGCGTGGGCAGCCTCCAGAAACTGGGAAACACAAGGAAACAGACTGGGCCCTGGACGCGCCTGAAAGAAGGAGGACTGCAAACATCTTGCTTTTGGTCCAGTGAGACCCCTTTGTCACTTCCGGCCTCCGGAATCGTAAGGTAATAAATTTGTCTTGTTTGAGGCTGTCAGGTCTGTGATGATTTGTGAGAGCAGCCACCGAAAATGAGTATACGGGGTGACGTCTTTCCTCGTGACGTGTCTCAGAGAGTCGTTGTCCACGTGCCCGTGTCCGGGAAGTGGGGGCTCTGTGAGCCGGCAGGTCCTGGGACTTGGTGCCTGGGTGCCCAGCAGCAGGACCCCGTGTCCTTGGACACTTGGGGAGTCTTCTGTCCCAGGTGGGACGGCGGCCGTGGGGGCCAGGAAGCCGGCTGTGAGCAGCGCCAATGTGTGGGCTCTGCTTTCGTCTCACTGTCTGGCAGACCTACCTGGAAGCCACGCGTGGACAAGGCTGGGTCCCAGGACGTGAATCGTGTGTGGCCCAGCTTCTTGCCCTGTGGACTCATGGTATGAGCGAGGTATGGCCTCGTTTTGTGATACCTTGAGGTTCCTGGGTTCACTTCTTATCTGGGCCTGGCCACCTGCATCGGAGGTTTACCCGGGGTTTAGAGAGAGCCCTGTGGTCTTGAGAAGGAGCCTCTTGTGCGGCTGGAGAACATGAGCACGACGGGTTAGTCCTGTGGGAGGCGGAGGGAACAGTCGCGGGGTTGGCAGGGTTTGGGGGGTGGGGGGCTGCAGACCAGCAAGGCAGAGCAGCGGCCGTGGAGAGGCAAGGCTGCCTTGGGAGAACTTTTCCCTCTTGGAAGCTTCTCCCAAGTCTCCCCTGATCCTGCTCTGGGTTTTGACCTGTTTTCTCGGGGACCTCATTCCGTGCATCTCACAATGGGTCCCTGGGCACCTGCAGCTTCTGGAACAATGAATACGTCATTTTGGATGAAGTTGATGAGTTTTTAGGCACATTCAGGGATGAGGACTTCTGAAAGTAAATGGTTTTTGAAAGTAAGCTTTTAAGACTTTTTAGTGGAGAAATCAGTGAAATCGGTCCCGGCCTCCCCTAGGGAGCACATTCATCGGCACGCACACTATCATGAGTACAAGTCTTGCTCCCCGGATCCTTAAAGGAGTGTATCTCTCCTATAAGGCTATTAACACATGATAAGGACAGTCCAGCAGTCAAAGTAGAATGTTTAGAGACACTTAACTAATTACATATGCTTTGCCTCCTGCCTTTGTATTCCCATAAAACGACCATTAAGGTAAGATAGATAAAGTCAGAATTTTATGCCAGGTGTCTTTATTCTCACACAGCAAGTGGGTGGTGGGTGGGAATCCAGGCCTGTGTTGTCCCCGCCGGGCTGTCCCCTTCTCTGCAGGTGGCAGGGAGGCCAAGGGCAGTGAATGGTTTACCCTGGGCCAGAGCGGGCTTTCTATCAACATTTATCAAGCGGCTCCCTGCCGGGCATTGGCTTTGCCCGTGGCAGAAAGGAGCACGTGGTCTGATGGGTGGCCTGTCCCAGCACCTCCCAGTTTGTGCCCAGAGGGAGTGGGACTCCGGGTTCCTGAAGACTACCAGCGGTTTGTGTGGAGGGAGGGAAAGGTAGTTTGACTGTGACACATTTTTCATTTTAAAATTTGCTGCCATGACTTGTCAAACAGAAATTAGAACCACGCTGGTTTCTGGATGTTCTCACACTTTAAAAACTCTAGAGGTGATAGGCGACGCTTCTCAACCTCTCGGGGTGCGTGTTCATTAATGAGGCACAGAGAACATGACTGAGGCGCAGTGAAGGTGTTTATCTTGTCTCTCAGAAACACTTTGGGGAAAATGGCTTTCTCTCAAATCAGCCTCAGGGCTTTTTTTTTTTTTTTTTTTTAAAAAGAGGGCAAGACTCTTGTCCCCCAAATGTCATTCCCCAGGAGAGAGAAGTGTTTCGTGGAGGGCTTACTCATCACCCGTGAATGACCAACTTGTCCACGGGACGAGCGCCCACTGCCCACCTCATTTTTCCCCTGTTGCTCGGATGTGCGCTGAGACCCCCTGTGAGGGGGTTGGTGAGTCAGCCATAGAGATTTTAGATTGGGCTCTTCGTGTGGTGCCCACCCACTTCCCGGCTCCTGGTGGCCGATCGCTCGCTCTTGGGGCTCGGGTCTTGCACCTCGCCCTGGCCAGCCGGCTCTCCGGTCCCCTCCCTCTCCTGCTGACAGTGTCTGCACATTCTGTGGGACATGGGGGAGGCCGTGGGGTTGTGAGAAGTTCAGCTCTCCAAGCACGGCTGAATGAGAGCTCAGTGAGTTCATTGTCACAAAACGAAAACAGGAAAACTGTGGGCAGATTCAGTCCTTCGCTGGACACAGTGTATTATCAGAGGGGAGGCCCACTCTGTCCTGGACACTGGGAACTCGGCCCCGTGACTCTTAGACCTTGGGTCCTGGCCCGCCACATGATCTCAGATGCCCTTTGAGGGGAAGCTCTTCCATGGGGGACAAGGTCCTCATATACTCAGCAGGACACCCGGGCCACAAAGGACACGCCCTCGTGGCCCTCTGTCCTCATCTGCGGTGTCCCCAACTGGTCCACTGACTCTCTCGATGGGTTCAATCCCAATGTTGGAACGTATTAGCTGGGTAACTCTAGGCAAGGGTCTTAACCTCCCTGAACCTCTGTTCCCTCATCTGTCGAATGGATGTGATGAGTCTCACTCAGAAGACTCTTAGGAAGGCGCTAAGCATCTGACCCAGAGCCTGGCATTTGTAGGTGCTCACGAGGATGTCACTTTGTCCTGTCTTCACCACTCTCCTGCCATCTTTAAGAAAACTGTTACTCCTCCCCTACCCCCTTTCCTGCTTCTACTGATGTCCTGTCTCGGGCCATTGTCCTGTGCTGGCCCACTGTGAGACATCCCTCTGCCGCCCCTCTGGGGGCCCCCCACTCCGACACCCAGGCAGGAGGTGGGGTTCTGAAGGCCTGGGGGAAGGAGCAGCAGTGGCTTCCCCGAATGACGCCCTCCAGGTGAGGTGGGGCAGGAAAAGTCCCGGGCCCCTTGACCTTCTCGGAGCTCACACAGGCTGC
>CM053610.1:112603922-112623870 GCA_028646535.1 Procyon lotor
GCGGCAGGTGTGCCACGTGTGACCGACACACACAAACCACCCCGTGACCCTACAGCACGCGGCAGGTGTGCCACATGTGACTGACACACACATACCACGGTGCAGATACAACTTTGCCCCGCTATCCAGAAACAGAGCGTTCCTATGAAAACGTTTGCAAGCCGAAATGGCATAAAGCAGAGATTACCATTAATTTATACGGAAAACATGTTGAGCATCCCCAGGCCCCAAAAATCACCTGTCTTGGGCTTTTCCGATACCCTAGAACACATCTTGCAAACAGATGCACCAAATAAATCAAATAAATCGCAGATGCTCACAGACACAGTTCGAAGCTCTGGGGGCTGGGCGCAGAGACGAGGAGCGTGGGTCCCCGGGGAGGTGCTCGGCCAGACCACTCGCGCTGCTCTTCTGACTTCTTCCAGTTAATGAGAAAAAGCACTAATGTACATCCTGTACATCCTTTGTGAAGCAGGGAACCTCTGTACAATATCCGATGAAGGCCTGACCCGCGGGGGGCGGGCAGCGGTGTCCTGAGAGAGGCATGTCCAGGACAAGGTCACCAGCAGGATGTGGGGCCTCAGCGGTCTCTGATTTGGGAGACAGCCAGGGCCACGGTGCCATCTGCAAGATACGAGGGTGCGACTCTAGGAGCAATGTTGTGTCTGCCTCCTCCCAGCAGGCTTCCCAGCAACCAGGCTCAGTCTTCGGGCCACTGCTCCCACCCCTGCTGCAGGTAAGGAGAATCCACGGAGGTCTCACCTGCACATAGGTGAGCTGGTTGGCAGGAAAACACACCCTGCTCTTTTCCACTCGGGAGGAAGACCCAGAAAGGACCCCATTCCCAGCCCTGCAGGGCCAGGTTCAGAGAGTCTGGCACTGGGCCACGAGGCCTCCCCGAGGCAGACCACGCTGGAGAAGCCAGAGTTCAAGTCCATCCAGGGCGGCAGGGAGGACCTGGGCTCGGACAGACACAGGTGCCCAAGTGAAAGGCGGGATGAGAGACAGGAGGAGCACACACAGCACCTCAGACCTAAAACTCGCTGCCTCCCAGACAGACGCCGTTCTCACGGGGACCGACCACAGGGGCAGCCCTAACTTCTGTGTTTCCGGGTGAAAAGCTTTCTTCCCCGATCAGGTCTGCAGGCCCTGACCAGAATCCAAGCTCCTGGGGCCAGGGCCACAGAGGCCGAGGAACGGGGCCGTTTCAGCGACCAAAGAGAGGAACCAAACACGTGCTGGCTCTGCTCACAGGTTTCCACGGACTGCGGAGCCTGCCCCTCGCTGTTACTAACTTTCCAAGAACACAGCTTCCTTTCTTGCAAAGCTCCCCCAGGAACAGGCCTCCTCCTTCTCCCCCAAACCCGCCCAACCTTCTCACGGACAAACCGCCCTGACTTGGTGGGAGGGTCCCACGGTGACCACGGGAGAGCAGGTTTCCTGCTTCTGAGGTTCAGAGCACAAACACCCTCCTGGGCCAAACCTGCCCCCGAGGCCAGACTGACAGAACATTCTAGACACCAAGAGCGATCAGGACAGCAGCGGATTCTCATCAGAGGTCTGGGGTGTTGAGTACCCCCCGACCACGGCCGAGGTGGGCACATCATGGACTCGGTAAATCCACTTTCCTCAGGGATGAGAATCCTGAAGGAATTTACCACAGTCACGGAGAAACTGGACACGTGAGGCACACTCAGAAATCCCCAGAGTGGTCATGGTTCACAGTCATGGTTCACCACCTATGGCCGTCAGGGGGTCGGGAGGCTGTGGGCTGGTGGCAAACTTATGGTTACAGAACCGTAAAAGGGAGAGAATCGTCATCTCTGGAAGAACACTGCCTGGAGAAAAGAAATTGAATGACTTTTTCCAAACTTGGAAACTACGGCGTATCTCTCCGTGTAAACATTCCACCGTTCAGAGACCATGAGCATCAGTCTTTCCAATATAGGGCAGCCTCATTTTTCTGTTTTACTAAAGATAATTCTTGAAACTTCATTCTCTGAGAAGGAAGGGATGGTGAGAAATATACAGTCCACGTGGAGAATAAAGAATCATTCTTCAGGGGCGCCTGGGTGGCTCAGTCGTTAAGCGTCTGCCTTCGGCTCAGGTCATGATCCCAGGGTCCTGGGATCGAGCCCCGCATCTGGCTCTCTGCTCGGCAGGAAGCCTGCTTCTCCCGCTACCATTCCCTCTGCTTGTGTTCCCTCTCTCGCTGTGTTTCTCTCTGTCAAATAAATAAAATCTTTAAAAAAAAAAAAAAAAGAATCATTCTTCAATTTAATTCTAAAAATTAAACATAGCGGTAAAACAGAAGGTAACTTTGCCCTCCCCTGACTCAAGAGTCACTTACCTGGAGTCTTTGCGGAAACATTTAAAAAATATTTGTGGGAGTGGAGTTGTGTTTGCCTGGTGACTGGGCCTTCACACACCCCTGAAGGCAGTGCAAACTGTCACAACCTTTTCCAGAAGCAATGGGGCCATATGTATACCTCACAATGTTCTAACCGTTTGACCCAGAAATGAATCTGCTGGGAACGCACCCTAAGGAAACAGTTCGGCAGAACCCAAATGCTATACACACAAATCTGTTCACTAGAAGGGCACCTGGGTGGCTTAAGTGTCTGCCTTTGGCTCAGGTCATGATCTCAGGGTCATGAGATCCAGCCTGGTGTTGGGCCCCGTGCTCAGCAGGGAGTCTGCTTGAGATTCTCTCTCTCCCTCTCCTTCTCCCCCTTCCCCTGCTCTTGTGCTCTCTCTCTCTAAATAAAACACTCTATGTACCTAAATTATGGAACACTGTGCCTCTAATCACAACTGTGATGTAGATAAATGTTTCAGACATATGAGATGACCAAAATGACCAAACCGATCTTAAAGTCTGACTCCTCTTTTGTAAGATTATATATTTTGTCTTTAATTTTAATGCCTTAACTTTTTTCTTTTGTATAATAAAAAATATTTTAAAATGGAGGAAGTGTTCCCACAGCTGAGCCTAATAATTTAAGCATAAAGATATCTGAGCGTTAAGAGCTAAAACTATAAAGCTCTAAGAAGAAAACATAGCTATACATCTTCGTGACCTTGGATGGGGTTATGGTTTCTGACACATGACAGCGCGAGCACAAACAAGCAAAAAAAGGAAAAGGGAAATTGTACTTCATCGAAATTAAAAACTTGTGTGACAAAAGATGCCAACGAGAAAACGCAAAGAGAACCAACACAGTGGGAGAAGATATTTGCAGATCATGCATCAGAATATACGGAAGAACTCTCACAGTTCAAAAGTGGGCAAAGGGTCTAAACAGACACGTCTCCAAAAGACCTACCAATATCCACTAAGTGCATGAAAACATGCTCAACAGTAGTCAGGGAGATGCAAGTCAGAGTCACAATGATGGGGTCACCGGGGGATGGGCATTAGGGAGGGCACTTGATGGAATGAACACCGGGTGTTACACGCAACCAATGAATCCCTAAATTCTACCCCTGAAATGAACAATACAGTGGAATTTAAATTAAAAAACATTGTTTTAAATTTTTTAAAAGATGTAAAAAAATAAGAGTCACAATGAGACACCGCTTCACACCCACTAGGATCCTCGAACCAAAATGATGGACAGTAGAAAGCGTGGATAAGGACGAGGAGAGACTGGAGCCCCCACCTGTGGTTGGTGGGACTGTAACAGGGTGCGGCCACTTTGGAAACCAGCTGGGCATTTCCTCAGCAAGTTAAACATCGTCAGCATATGACCCCGCAATTCTCTGGCAAGTTTCCTACCCAGGAGAACTGAAAACATACATCCAGACAAACACGTGTATGGGATTGTTTACAGCAGATGCATAATAGTCAAGAGGTGGAAGAAAATCAAATGCCCAGCAACTGATGAGTGGACAAATAAACGGTGGTACGTCCATAAAATGGAATATTATTTGCCCATAAAAGAAGGAACAGCAGACACACAACACAGCAGGGATGAACCATGAGAACATTGTGCTCAGTGAAAGAAAGTAGACACAAAAGGCCATATATTACATGACTTTATCATAGGAAATAGAGCAAATCCATAGAAACTAGATTTGTTGCCAGGATGCCAGGGCCTTGTGGGGAAGGAATGAAGGGTAACTGCTTACAGGTATGAGATTTCTTTTGACGATGTCGGAAATGTTCTGGAATTGGATAGTAACGATGACTGCACGATTTTATCAACATACTGTCCACCACTGTGTTAGCTTCTTCTCTAAAGGAGCGGATCTACGGTGTGTGAATTACATCCCAACAACATATGTGTATATACATATATGAGTAACCTGGAGTGAATCATTACTTACAGGTCATTTTTAACCCCAGATAGCAGACTCTCTACCCTCGTACTTGTGAATTTCTCACTGACGGCCACAAGGAAAGCACTGAGATGCCCGCAGCTCATAGTGAGCAGAATGCGCTCTCCTTGACTTATTAACACAAGACAGTGTTTGCACAGAGATTTCAGATCTGTTGGTGATTGTGGGGGGGGGGGGG
This sequence comes from Procyon lotor, assembly GCA_028646535.1. Classification (NCBI taxonomy): domain Eukaryota; kingdom Metazoa; phylum Chordata; class Mammalia; order Carnivora; family Procyonidae; genus Procyon; species Procyon lotor. The sequence continues at coordinate 112,608,442 of CM053610.1, forward strand.
AATCACATAGGCTTTAGGAAAATGGGGACAAACACTAGGGTTAAATACTCTAAACGAATCAAAGACTGGGATGTAGAGTCGGGTGGGAATTTCCAAATCTGAATAATTTTTTTATAATAAGCCTACACTCTTGACTGGAGTAATTCTTGGGAGGACAGTGCAGCTGCTACAAGGGCTGCTCCTGACCCCCCAGCCAGGACTCTGCCCACAGGCGGTTCTCCGTCTCTCACTTTGGGCCAAAGATCACTTCCTATGGTCCAAGAAAAGGCATGGACAGGTGGGTTGTCCTCAGCAGATGACCTGGGCTGTGACCACCTGAATCACCACTACGGGGCACCTGCAAGGACCCAGGCACCTTACAGATACCGTGTCGTCAACTCCCATCTCCTTCCCTCTGCAGCCAGCGTTACCATCTTCATTCAACATTGGGAAACGCCCAGACCCTGAATAACTTGTCGACAGTCTTCCAGGTAGATTCGGAGCCAGAATCTGATCTGGATACGTCTAAATCCAAAGCCAGTGTTCTCCTACTCGCCTATGCGCACCACTAGCCACCTTCTCTTCCTGGTCCCTGGACGTTGCAGGACCCCCTCCAACCCCGAACAATTTCAGGGAACATTCTCAGCCCACAGACTTGGGCTGGGTACCACCGCCTCTTGAAGCCTGACAATACTGCAGAGCCGAGGGTACCCCCTTCTCCCACGATGACGGGTTCGTCATCCCACCAATACTGCAGGAGCCGAGGGCACCCCTTCTCCCACGATGACGGGGTCATCGTCCCACCAATACTGCAGGAGCCGAGGGCACCCCTTCTCCCACGATGACGGGGTCATAGTCCTGCTCACTCTGCCACGCCCCCCAGGCGCATCGCCAGCCCAGCTGGAGCCCTAAACTGGGCCCCGCAAAGTGACATGCAGCTGGAGCTTCTGTTTACCTACCCTTCGTCCTGGGAAGGGATGATCAAGGGACGAGTCCCCCGGACTGCCTCTCCTTGTGACAAAAGCACACACAGAATTCCCTACTGATACAATAACTTCAGTATGAGAGGGGGGGGCGGTCTGCGGAGAAAGAAGCCCCCGCCCCTCCCGCACGAGGGCCGGTTAGAGGCCCTCAGACCTGCGTGCCTGCTCCAGCCCGAGGAGACGTCCAGGCAGACCTCTTGGGCCTGGTGCCTTGGTCAGCTCCACATAAACCGGAATTTTCCACCTCAGGGTCGCAACAGGACCCCTGTTGGGGATATCAGAGGAAGATATCGGATCTTTACACGTTTTAAAAATATGCCAGAGGGCACCTGGGTGGCTCAGTGGGTTAAAGCCTCTGCCTTCGGCTCAGGTCATGATCTTGGGGTCCTGGGATCAAGCCCTGCATCGGGCTCTCTGCTCAGCAGGGAGCCTGCTTCTCCCTCTCTCTCTGCCTGCCTCTCTGCTTGCTTGTGATCTCTCTCTGTCAAATAAATAAATAAAATCTTTTTAAAAATAATTAATTAATTAAATTACATAAATAAATAAATAAATAAATAAGCCAGAACATCAAATAACTTGGCCTGCTTGGGTAATAATGAGGCTTTTTTTTTAACCTCATTTTTAACCAGTTTCTTTTAGGCAGATTATGCAAACATGGTCTCACTCATGTGGTGAAGAAGGTCAATAAAGCCACATTTTTGCCATAGCTTGAGACCCTGCGCAGCGGATGCGTGAGGATCACACGCTGGTGTGCTCAAGTAAACTGAGGCCCTAGGGGCCTCCACGCCGGCCACGGAAGGGCTCCGGGGTCCGAGGAGTGGGTGCAGGGCCACAGGCATCGTGAGGGCTAGGAGCAAGCAAGGAGCCTGCGACCCAGGCAGCAGACACTCAGAGCAGCACAAGGTGGGCAGGCCAGGCTCTTCCCGCGTCCTCTTGCCACCTGCATGACCTTGGCCAGGGCTGGCGTTCACCTCTGTCTGTCCAGGATCCCTGGAGAAAAGGGAGAGGGAGTAAGTGGGGGGGAGGGAGGGAGCGGCACTGAGCTCACAGCTTGATGGAGGGGTTGGAGGGAGAACGCGCATCATGGACTGTGTGCCCCCCAAGCGCTGTGTCCAAGTGCATCGTGACGGTGACCGTGCTGAGCTCAGGGGTAGCTACACAGCATTTCCCACGGGAAACTGCCCCCGGTGTCCGCACTCCCCCAACCTCCCCCCAACTCAACAGAGGCGAGCACAAAGTCAATCAATAGACAGCTCCCACGTCCCGGGCGCTGGCTCTGCTCATTTAAGAGTCTCACTTGTCCCTCACGACGACTCTCCTGCATCTCGTGGTGAAGGAAACAGAATGTGGAAGGTCGGGCTGCTTGCATAAATACGGGGAAGCTAGGTTTGGGGACCAGCTTCCTCACGCAGAGAGAGAGACAAAGGTCTCATTCAAGGTAGGAGGACCCGGTCCCGCTCAGAGTGGCCCCGTTCCTGCTTCTCTTCCCTTCAGCCCCCCGCAGACGAGGCCAGGGAGGCAGGCCCCGGGGCTGGAGTCCATCACGGGACTCTGCCACCCCAGCGTCGAATGAAGGGCAGGCCGCAAGCTTCGGGCTTGTTCTGGAAGCGCCGCGCATGCTGGCCGACTCCGGGGAGCTGGGAGGTGAGGGGCGAGCTCCAAGCTGGCCGAAGCCGACCTCGGCGCCCACGAGGAGGCTTGGGCTGCCCCCAGCACTGTTTCTCATGCACTGGCTGGTTTGCTTTGGCTTCTCGAAAGGGGCATGTCTCAAGCTACTCTGAATAGAAAATGCCCTTGTTCTGCTTAGAAGGCCTCCTTCCTCCCTCTGGCGCATGACCAGGGGTCCCAGCTCAGGACTCAGCAGACGGGCAAAGACCAAACAACGTTTCACTGAGGATGTTTCCAGCTGAGACATTGCTCTTGTTGCTCTTTCAGATCCCAGGAGAAATGCTTAGCTCGCTGACAGAGATAATAAAGTTTGTTGTCAAATACGGAGAAGCCAGAGTGAACCAGCGATTGGAGTGGCCTTGACCGCCAGAGGCCTTGGGCGCCCGGGGCCCACAAGCAGCCTCCCCTCCCAGCACGATTCTGTTACTGGTTCTCGCCGAGCCTTGAAGCTCTAACGACCCAGGGTGATCCGGTCTGCACCCCATGTTGGTGATAAGGAAACTGAAACCCGGGGTGTGGGGGCTGGGCCAAGGTCATGGGGGTGCTGGATGCAGAGCCGAGAGTGGTCGGGGCTTCAGTCGACGCCTGTTGTGGGCTGCACTGGGCCACCCCAAAACTCACAGGTTGGGTCCTGACCCCCAGTACCTCTGACTGTCCTGTATTTGGAGACAGGCCTCTCCGGGAGGCAATGAAGGTAAAATGGGGTCATGTGGGTGGGCCCTAATCCACTGTGACCAGTGTCTTTAAAAGGAGTTGTGGACACAGAAAGAGGGAAGACCCAGTAAGACACAGAGAGAAGGTGGCCATCGACAATCGAGAAGAGAGGCCTCAGGAGGGCCAGCCCTGCCAACACCTGGATCTTGGACTTTGGGCTCGTCGTTGTTATGGCAGCCCCAGGACACGGATACTGTGCCCTTCTCTGCTTCCCCATGACAAGGCAGCCATGTAGGGAACGGGAGTTTTAAAGTCCTCTTGCGCTCACTGGAATTGAGACTGTGCTGGAAGAGGCACGTTTCCTCAGGAACGTCTACTGGGGAGAATCCCTGGGACATTGCTCAGGTGGGGAAGCTGGGGACGCCACAGTCACGGAAACGGCTCTTCCAGGAGACTGGTAAGCTGTCTCTGCAGCCCGTCCCCAAGGAAGCCATCCAGAACATTCCCGGTGGCGAGGACACCCCGGGAGCGACTAAGGGCGAGGGTGCCCACGGTTAGGACCAGATCGTTCATTCCTTTGAACACAATAGAGTGAGAGTCTCATGAGTTTTTCTTACCTCTTAAGTCCAGAAATGGAACAAAAAGTGAAGACTGGGAGATTTCTGAAGGAAATGTGGAGGCTGGCAGAGGAGAAGGTTGAAGAAAACCCAAAATGGAACTCTCCCACATGGGCTTCTGACAGAACTTCAATGGCCAGTGGTCTGTGGGCAAAGAGACAGACGTGAAGACGCCTCACAGAGCACTGTTGGTGGCAGAGGCCACACACACAGGCTAGAGGCCAACCCGCCTCCCACAGTTGCAGGCTGTGCGAGTTTGGGCAAGTTCCCTAACCTCTCTGTGCCTCGATTTCTCCATTATGCTTTCAAAGAGAACTCACAGGGCAGCTGTGGAGACCCAGTGAGTTAAACACATAAGCCTCCTCTTAGCTCGTGGTCGGCACACAGAAGCCCCGCTCACCTTCAGTCGGCGGGTCAGGGCAGCCTCTCGGAGAAGCACGTACAAGGAAAGGCAGCACGTGTTCTAACAAAGGGCTCTGGAAGCCCGGAGAAGGGAGCCTCTCTCAGCCGCGGCGAGCTGGCTCTGGCAGGCAGATCAGGGGCTATGTTTTGGGAGAGAGACCAACGTTAAGGGGAAGGTGGGGGACTCGAGAAAATCTCATGCTGTTCAGGGAACCACAGGGGGCGTGTGGCCCCCAGAGTTGAGGAGGGTGCTGGGAAATGAGAGCAGAGGGGCAGAGAGGGGCCAGCCACCAGAGCCCCCCACACCCAGTCACTGCTCAAATCAGAAAGATGACAGGGCACTGGCCACAGGCCCAGGTAGAGATGGCAGGGGCGGAGCCGAGGGCCGTGGCCATGAGGGTGCAGCCCAGGCAGAAGGACGGGGTCTCGGCAGAGGTGAGGACGGGGGCAGCAGCTCATCTCCCCCCCAGAGCACAGAAGGCAGGTGGCCTGGGGCCCCTGGGACTGCCTTCTGGTCAGTAGGACGGGGCAGAGGGGATGTAAGCCTCTTCTAGGCTTCTTGCAGGACCCTCTGGTCCGCTCTCGCCCTTCTGCTACAATCCGAGAAGGCGTGGGCTCCAGGTGGCAGAGCTGCAGCTGGAACCCCCCGATGGCCTACCTGGAGGTCAGCTGCTGGGACTGAGGCCCAGCCACGAATGACAGCACACAGATAGAAACACACATTTCCTACAGCAAGCCACTGAGAGCTCGGGGATCTTTGTTACACAGCAGAGCCCCCCGGACTGTGAGGGGTGGGGGGGATCGGAGCACCGGTCGCTGGACGGGCCGAGGACAGAGGTGAGTCCAGGATGAGTGCGCGGGCAGCCAGGGGAAGGTGGTGCTGCCAACGCCGGCAGGAGACGCTAGACGCGAAGTCTGCGCTTGTATCTTAGACATGACCGTCTGGGAGCTTCTGGCAAGAAGCAGACGACCACCGGCGATGCGTGTGTGAAACAACATCAGGGAAAAGGCTAGAAGCTCAGCTGCAGGCTGGGGGGGTGTGGGCTCCGGCGGCAGCTAAAGTCCTGCAGAAGGGAAGAGAGCCTCTGGGTGTGCATGGCGGGTGGCGGGCAGGGAACGCTGAATGGAGGAGATGGCAGAACGGCCGTCAGCCAGGACAAGAGGGAGCCAGGGCGGCCCACCTGATGGGAAGACATTGAACACGAAGGACACAGCACGGCAGGAACGCGGAAGGGAACCAACAGACCCCCAGCACCATGCCAGGGGGCTCTCAGTGCCCAGGGGGTGGTGGGCCGCAGATGCCGCCCCCTCCCCAGGGTGCAGCAGGTGCCAGAAGTCCAGGAACAGAGGGGGGCAGCGCGGGACTCGATTTGGCCAATGGATACCCTCGTGCAGAGAGATAACAGGTGTTTCCAACAGTCCCCGCCCTTGAGGCGCTAGCGGTGCGATAAGGCAGGTTCCGAAATAACTCCCTGGAGGCAGACAGATGGGAACAATCTAATCAGCTCCCACAGACCCCAATACCATCCCATGGGGGTAGGAAATGGGGGGGAGGGGAGACACAAGCCTTCAGTCCCTAGCACTCCCTGAAAAAGCCCTCCTGCTGGATAAGGAGGCCTCCGAGAAGTAAGCCTCACTTCCCAGATCTTCTAAATAATCAATCAATTCAGAACATGAAGGACATCAATGTTTTTTTCTAAAAAAGAAAAGCAGTTCACATAATGACCGGATGGCTATTTATTTACAGAACGTGTAAATTTTTTTTAAAATAAAACTGAAATGGGCATAAAAATCAGTAGCTTTTGAAAAGTCTTTTTTAAAATTTTATTTATTTATTTTGAGAGAGAGAGAGCATGTGAGCAGTGGGGGGAGGAGCAGAGGGAAAAAATTCTCAAGCAGACTCCCCGGGCCTGAGATCACAACCTGAGCCGAAATCAAAAGTTAGACGCTCAGTGGACGGAGCCACCCAGGCGCCCCAATTTCTAAAAGTATTTCTGCAGGGCGCCTGGGTGCCTCAGTCTGTTAAGCATCTGCTCAGGTCGTGATCCCAGGGTCCTCGGATCGAGTCCCGCATCGGGCTCCCTGCTCAGCGGGGAGCCTGCTTCTCCCTCTCCCCACCCCCTGCTCGTGCTCTCTCTCACACTTCCTCTTATTTTCAAATAAATAAATAAAATCTTTTTTTTTTTTTTTTAAGTATTTTTGCATCTTAACTTGATTTCTTCTCACACTTCCTTTTGGAGTCTCAGGTGAGAAAGTCAAAGCACAAGGTTTGGGATCCACCAGAGGTCACAAAGCCAACCGTGGAAGGACAGGCTTGTTTCCGAAGCAGCGCTGTAGGAAAGATGCCCGCGGTTCTAGAATACTAGCTCTGGGTGAGTCTTGGGGAAGGGGCTCAGAGGAGACAACTCCTAGGCGTTTCTGCTTTGCTACCGTGTGCACCAGCCTCCAAAGACAACGCACACCTCCAGGGTTGAACCCTTGAGCCACAGCCTCAACAGGCCTGAGGGCCAGGAGTGAGGGAGGAGGGAGGCTTGCCCGCTGCTCGCCCTGCCTGTCATCGTGGGAGCCTAACGGGATATCACAGACAGTGGGCGCTGAGCTCAGCCTAAGGAACCTGCCAGAGTTGGATGCCACAGTCCCCAGGAGGGGCTGCAGGTCTCCCCAATAAATCAAAGCCCACTTTCCGCCACTGCAACCTTCCTGCTTTACCCTCTCTGGAGGTCGGCATCTCCCCTCGCCCAGCACTGAACTTCTTCTACACTTGGAACTCCTGCTGGCTGCTTCCTCCCCAAGCCCAGGCACGTCCTGACCCACAGGGGCCTGCTTCCGAGGCCCTAGTCCCTCTGTCCCCAAGAGCAGTTTGCACAGAGATTACCGTTTGGAAGCAGAAGCGTGTGGCCTGGTGTCTTGATTTCGGAACTGATCAGTTGGAAAAAGGCATTTTGCAAGGCGCAGCGGATGGAGACATCCCCTCTGCTAGCCACTTCGCAGACATATGGCCTGCTTTCCCACCAGTTAGGAAGTGATTACTGGAGCAGCACAAACAGATTTTTTTGTCAAAGTGGAGGTGTGATTTTCTCAGGTTTTGTGAGAACACACACATACATATTTTTACCAACCCAATCTGTTTTCCAGCAACCTAGTGGCCGCAGGGTCTGGGAGGCCAACTTGAATATCTGGGAGTCACAGGGGGTGGCCTGGTGAAGTCCCTGGAAGCTTCAAGCACACCTGAGCTGACAGGAGGCTGAGCCAGCACAGATGAAGCCAGCTGGCCAACGACCCGTGAGCAAGGAGGAAAGGGGGCCGCGGCCAGGAGAACAGGCCTGGAGGCTGGGGCCCCATGTCCACTCCGTGCCCGCAGGTAGCCTCTCCCCTTCCTACCCACCCAGGCTCTCCCCGGCGACAGGAAGGACCACCGCAAAGCTGCCTTGTGCACACAGAACCCTGGCTCATCGGCTACATGGGGCCGGAACTTTTTTTTTTAATTCACTATTGCTGGTTTAGCTCTAAGATCTCTTTGAAATAAAATTTAAGGCTTGCAAGAGACATTAGGGTAAAGATAGCAGATGGAACACATTCCTTTACTTCCATTACCTCCCTAATTACCTTGAAAACAGAAACTCTGCGCTGCTCTGCAGTATCAGTATAGATCTGTGCTGCCCAATGTGGTGGCCAAGTCACGTGTGTCACGTTGCGTTTTTATTAAATAAATTCGCGAATTGAGTCTGTCGCTGGCACAAGCCTCAGCTCAAGTACCCAACAGCTGCATGTGGCTGGTGGCTCTCATACTGAAGAGCAGAGATAAAGAACGAGCCCATCACCGCAGAAAATTCTATTGGACGGTGCTGGCAGAGACCCCCGAGGAGCAGAAGCAGTTGGGGAGAGCACAGTGGGAAAATGCGGGGACCCGGAGGCGCGCGGTGGGTGGTAACTGGTGGGACAAGTGGAATGAAGCTGGACCCCAAACCAGGATTGGGGGCGCTACAAAGGCAGCTGGCCCTTGACATTGGTCAGGTCTGGGCAGGAGCACCAAAGCCAGCCCAATGCTCTAAGTCTCTGGGGAAAAGGCTAAACCAAGGTAACAAACTCTATTGAAAGGACTAAAAACTACCATCTCTCCTCTACCTTGAAAAACACGCCTTCTGGATAAAAAAGAGGACAACGTATTAGCTTGTGAGGACCGCTGTATCCAGTACCACAAAACAGCACGGTTCTGGAAGCTAGAGTCTGAAATCCAAGTATGGAGGAGGCTGGCTCCCTTTGAGGGTTTTGAGGGATAAACGGCCCGGTGCCTCTCTCTTAGCTTCCAGTGACGGCCAGCAACCTACCATCCCATAGCTTATAGATGTCTCCATCTTCATGCAGCTTTCTCCCCGCATCTCTGTCTTTACATGGCCTTCTTGTGAACACACCAGTGGTACTGGCTTAGGGACTCTCTCTACTCCAATACGACCTTATCTTAACTAATGACATTCTACAAGGACTGTGTTTCTAAAGGTCACGATTTGAGGTGCTGGGCGTTAGGACTTCAACACGACTTCCTGGGAGGGCATAATGTGAGCCCTAACAACCAGACTCAAATTGGAGCTCACAGACATCTCCGGGTTCCGCATCAGATCGCCACAGCACGAGAAGAGCCCCTGCTCCTGACCCTTCCATTCTTTCCCACGCCCTACTCTTCCTTGTCTGAGGGGCCTTGTCATTGCTCCATCCACACCTTCCACAAACCAACACCTCTCATTAGGAAGATCAGAAGATAAAATAGAGGAAATAGAGCAAGACCCAAAGACTTAGTTCAACGAGTCCAACATTTGGAAAGAGAGTTTCAGAGAGAGAGAAAGAAATCAAGGGAAACAGAAAAAAGAAAATCATCAAGATATAATTTAAGGGGCGCCTGGGTGGCTAAGTCATTAAGCATCTGTCTTCGGCTCAGGTCCTGGGATTGAGCCCTGCATCGGGCTCCCTGCTCAGCAGGAGCCTGCTTCTCCCTCTCCCACTTCCCCTCCTTGTGTTCCCTCTCTCACTTGTGCCTTTCTGTCAAATCAATAAATAAATCTAAAAAAAAAAAAAAGATCTAATTTAAGAACACTTCTTAAGAACCGAGAGACACGAGTTTCTAGCCCAGGACCCACTGAATGCCTGGCACGATAATGAAAACAGACTCACCCCAAGACAGTCAGCATGACATTTAAGACCACTGAGGACAAAAAGAAAATCCTACAAGCTGTCAGGGAGATAAAAATAGGTCTCAGACAAAGGATCAGGAATCAGAATGACTTTGATTCGAGAGTAACCCGGATGCTAGACGACAATGCAACAAGGTCTTCAAAAATCTGGGAGGAAACAATTTTAAAACCAGATTTCTGTACCAAACCAAACTACCAACCAAGTGTGAGGGTACAACGAAGACAGTGTTAGTCATTCATGGTGTCAAAGTATTTACCTCCCACATACCTCAAGAAGTTATTAGAAGATTTGTTCCACCAAAAGAAGAGAAAAGAACAATGAAAATAGACATGAAACCCAACCCAAGACATGATCAAAGAGTAAACTTCAGACTTCCAGGCTTAGCTCCAACATGTAAATAACCTGGAAGTTGTCACCCACCATTCTTACAATAGGAAAGATCTAGAAAAACGGCAAACAATGACTTTTCTTGGACTCATCAGAGACTGGTGTTGCAGGACAAATCACCACCCCTGACAAGAGAGACAAGGTTTATCGAGAATCACAGCCAAGATCTTAGATACAGAGCCAAAGTCACAAACTGGAGTCATAAACTGGTAGGGACAGTTAAGTGATCATTTTGACAAATTGCTAGAGGCAGTGTGGTCTAGCCTCTAGAGAGAAACTCCTGGGGCTACAGGATTGGTGGGCTTTCACATTGCAAGTGGGGGGGGGGGGGCTTTACTTCTAGGAACCCCATGAAGTTCTCACAGTGAAGAATCAAGAAAGATCCATGCCATGGTTCTGGCAGGAGGCAGGAAGGTAGCCACATGTAATTTGCCCCAAGCATTCTCCATAACAAATGGCAGCTCTCCCAGGAAGAAGACTTCCAGGGATCTCCCAGCTGGGGAAGGGGCACTTCCCCCAATACCGCACCCTCTAGCCTCCCTGTATTGCCTACCAGGGCAATGGTGGGGGAACCCAGTTAACAGGGATCCTTCCTTCACGGAAGTAGATTGGAGACACAGACATAGCACGCTAACGCTAATCAAAAGAAAGCTGGACTCGCTATATTAATTTCCAACAAAGCAGCAGACTTCAAAATAAGGGAAGATCATCGGGGATAAAGAAGGGCCTTACATAATGACAAAGGGGTCAATTCACCAAGAAGACATAAAAATCCCTAACATGTATGTATATGCCTAATCACAGAGCATTAAAATACATGAAGCAAAAACTTACAGAAATGCAAGAAGTAAACACATCAACTGTTAGAGTTGGAGATCGCGACACTTTCCATCAGTAAATGACAGATACAACAGGCAGAAATTCCGTGCGAGGAGAGATGACCTAAAGCGTCAGTGTGAACTACCTGACGTTTATAAAAGACGCCATCCCACAACAGCAGAATACATTTTCTTCTACGAAAATATAATTCAGCTTCTATGAAGGTGAAAAATAGTAAAAATAACCTGTGTTATTAGAAGTCAGGACAGTGGTCCCCTCCGGAGAGGCCGGGAGGGACGGTGACCAGGAGAGATGTAAGGGATGCTTCTAGAGCACTAGGAAAGTTCTATTTCTTGACAACTGCATGTGCACTTTGTAATAATTCATCAAGATACGTATGTACTTATGCTCTGTGCGCTTTTTTCTTTGTAAAGATAATGGTTTGGTTAATTTTTCCAAAGACAAGCAGGGGAATCTCCGGGGACGACGGAGTTGTCGGGAGGACACACGGTACAGAAGCCCAAAGGGCTGCCGGTCCGCGGGGAGCAGCTCAGGAGGCTCCAGAACAAGTTACCCCAGGAAGATGAAATCGACCTGCTTCAAAAACATCTGGAATCAGAAGGAGGGGACAAGTGTCCCAAAGAGATGGAAGTGGAGCCGTGTCTCCACAGATTGCAAAAAGAGTGTAGATGCTCTTAAAGAATTTTCTTCTCTCACCAAGGAAAGAAGGGTGGGGCTAGGGAGCCGGTGACGACTTGGGTCAATACTCAGGGGACATGGCAGAGGGGCTCCCAGGCTCCCTGGTGTTCTCTCAACCTGCAAAATGGAGTCTGAAGGAATAGAAATATTTTTCTTTTTCTTTAACACGCTTCCTTTCATTAGGGTGTATTACCTATCAGCACGTGACTTAGCGGGCTTGTTTCAGGAGAGAAAACAACGCCCCTCCTCTAATTTCTCAGACTCCTTGAGACGGGCGTCCATTCCAAAGTCAGTTTCAGTACACAGCTAACGGCACTCATAACCCACTTGCTTTCTCTTTGCATTCCCCCCACCTCCGTGGGTGCTATAAATAGCTTATTTTCAATTTCCGTGTTTCATTATAATGGGCGGAGGTCAAGAGAGCAGCGAGAAATGAAATTATTAAATGGTCTCTCTACCCTCTTTCCCATTCCCCACATGTATTTGTTCATCTGTCTTTTCACTAAAGGTTTGTGGATGACCGTAAGAAGGACCCCGTGAAGAAACGGATGATTTTATCGGAGCTGCCAACTCGTGACAAAGCCGAACCCCTTCACCTGCTTGCTGCACCTTTGCCCCTGTGAGCGGCTGACGCCGAAGATCCTCAAAACAGCCCAGCTTCCTACATCCAGCAGACGGAAGAGAAACAGACAAGGGAACTCAGCAACTACAGAAATCAACCATGAAATATTAGGAAGGCTTTTTTTTCCCCCGGAAACATTTTTATAATTAACCTACAAACCTAAATTCTGTGGAAAAGAACCCAATGCAAAATCCCCAAGTAGTAATAAAATTCCCACTTCTTAGGTTCACATTTCAGGCATGCCTCAATATTAACTTCTCATTTCCTCCTCTCCTATGCTAATCAGGAGTGAAATAAATACAATCTTCAAACCCGGGGCCTTAAATTTAATCCCAGGTCTCTAGGGGGCTTTACTGCTTTTCTAGTCTGGCCTCCCTCATTACACAGATAAGAAAACCCAGGCCCAGGGAGAGAGCAAGCTGCCCAAGGTCACCCAAGGTCAGAGGTGCAGCTGGGACCAGAACCCAAGCCTGCCTCTGCCTTTACCTACATTAACTCCGCGAGAAGAATCCCAAGTGGCACATGAGGCCATGTCCCTGCAGCAGCCTGATGACCTGGGACTCGGTGCTCGCCCAGCCCCACCGCCAGCCCCCAGAGAGCTGCGGCAAACCTTCACCCCTCCTCAAAGCTCAGAGCTGCCTCCTCCCTCTGCCTCCCGCATTTGGCTTCACCTCCAGCGGAAACCGAAGCCGGCAGAGGGGACCACCCTCCAGCATCAGCCCCAACCCTGCACCAGGCCCACCTCCAACCTCCTCCCCCACGGCCAGTCCTGGGAGCCCTCTGCTCTTGACCTCCCCCCTTCCCACTCCTCATGGCCCTTAACCCATGGATGGGCCATCTCGGCTTCCACCAGCCTTTTGCAATTAACCTCCAAGCACGCTGGCTTCTCATCTTGGAGAGCAGCATACCTGTGCTCTGGGGCTCTCTGCCCTTCCGGGTCGGCCTCCGGCCCCACAACTCCCCTTCCTCCCCTCCCACCCCATCTCTGCCCACTGCCCCTCCCTACCCCCCCTTAACGCCAAGAGACTCTCCCTAGTTCTTTGCCTCTAACCTGTCTGGTGAATTCTACCCTGAGGACCACCCCTCCATGGATCCCTCTCCCCCCACCCTTGCATGAAGAGCCCCTCTCGGGGTCTGCTTGCCCCTGGGTCGTCCTCCCTCAGTGCACCTGCCGTTTTATCTGCAGTAATCCTGTGGCTGGGTCCTGGCCCTCCTCTCTAGTTTCACCCTCTCCCTGGAGATGAGCACCCCCTCCATGGCCCAAGTTACCGTCCACTCCCTCGGCACCCAATGTCCAGCCTGAATACTCCTCCCAGATACCGCACTGATCACCCCCCAGAAACTCCAGCCTCATTTTTCCATACCCTCCACACACCTCTACACTTCTCCCTCCCCTACAACCTGTCTGTCCCTTGGTTTCCTCCCCTGAATCACTCATCCCTCCCTCCCTTGTCCACTCATTCCCCAGTTATGCCGAACTGTCTGGTTTTGGGGCTTCACACACGCTGTTCCCTCTATTGGAAACACTGTTCCTTCCTTGCCCTCCCTTCCCCCAACTGTTAAATGATGAGGTCCTAACTCCCAGGCCTCAGCTGAGTTGCTACTTCTTCCATAGCCCTCTGCCAGCTCCCCCAGGTGAGCAGTAGGAGCCCCACCCCTGCATCCCCATCTCTCCCTGCCCACCCCGACCCTGGAGCTGATATCTGGTTAATTCGGTGCATGAGAATGTGAGCCCGTGTCTACCTTGCTTGCCGCTACAAGCGCATATCTGGTTCAAAAATGTTCCAGTTTGTTCAACTCTTAATTGCATGAAATAGGTGTTCATCTCACTGGGTCGTCCTCCAGGCCAGGAGCACCCGAAAGCCTGGAACACAGCAGGCCTTGGTGAACACAGCTTCTGGGCCACCACGGCCCGAGGGAGCCGGGCCTACTGGCCTAACCAGGGCACCCCGATCCTCCTGCGGTCGGGGAAGAGGAGCAGCTGGCGGGGTGACAGTGATTGGGGCCAATCGTGCGTGGTCATTTCGCACGGGTGCCGGAGCCCCAAAGAGATGAGTTCAGACTGATGACGTCAACTCCATTTTCAGCAGAAACACAGCATCCCGGCTGCAGGGGCAGCGAAATGCCTTGGGGAGGACGGGCTGGAACAGGGCCTCCCGTCGTCAGACCTCCCCATGCTGCCGGTGACAGATCCCTGGGGAACACCCAACGCCTTCCTGGGACCAGAGGACCAGGGGCCCGACTGCCTGTGTGGCCGACCTTCAGAGCACCCGCCAGCCAGGGCACAGCGGCAGCACCCTGGTCTTGAGCCCCAGCCACACGTGCGATGCTGCAAACTGTGAAGAGCCACGCGATGACCTTCAGGCCATTTGCTGGCAAACTCAGCCACCACATCACTGGCTACAAAGGGCTGCTCTGGTGGGGACCCACTTTCAACTAGCTGCCCTGAAATCGAATTAGCCTCCAAGAACACAGCAAGCAAGCCCCTTCTGCAGAATCGGGACACAGAGAAACCCTAAAAATCAAAGGTGTGACTCCAAGCTGCTCAACCCAGCCGTGTGCACCTGCTGGAGGAGCTGAGGGCTGGCTGCCACGTACCAGCCCACAGATGGCTCCCAGCCCGGCTGCTCGCTGCCCTTGCTTCCCCTCCCTGTCACTGCCCCTCACAGACGGCATTAAAGCGTGGGGGCGAGAGTCACATGGACCCCAGAGAAACACCAGGTCACTCTCCTGGGGGCACCAGCTCCCTGACGCTCTGGAGGAGAAGCGACACTGCCCTGGAGATGGGGGAGCAGAGGGAGCAGAGACTTCTGGAGTTGGCAGAGCCTGAGCAGCGACCTCGTTCTCAAGCCACGAGTCCCTGGGTTACATAAGCTCCCAGATCATCAGTGTTCTCGTCTTTAAAACCGGGATAATGATGGAACCAACCTCATAGGCATAAGGAGAGGGGTACCTCACTTACGCACAGCAGGGGCGATTTCCCTCTTCTCTTGGTAAACTGACCATATTTTTATTGTCCCAGACAAATAAAATGGGTGGTTTCGTGTCCTTTTGACAGACCTAGTATATTTCCATCAGTTGCACACCATCTCCTGCCCTGGGAGAGGTCACAGGGAGAGGAGGGCCCCTGCCACAGCCGAGTTTTGGCCCAGAGAATCTCTCCTACTCACTGAACAGATACTACTTGAGGTTCTGCATTCTAATAGGGAGATGTAGATAATAAACAATAAGCTTAAGACATAAATAAGTTATGCAGTAGGTTAAAGGTCCCGCGGATTCTGGGGGAAGGAGTGGGGAAGGGGCAATGGGAGGAGGGGGATGGTAGAGGCAGGCTGGACAGTAAACAGATCAGTCAACATGGACCTCAGTGAGAGACGAAGTGAGAGCAGAGCCTGGAGTCAGAGCAAAATCT
>CM053610.1:112624370-112663744 GCA_028646535.1 Procyon lotor
TGTGTCGGTCACATGTGGCACACCCGCCGCGTGCTGTAGGGTCACGGGGTGTCATATGTCCCACGGTGTGCTGCATGCTGTGTTGCCTTGCCTCAGGGTTGCTGCTCCCTCTTAGGCTTCTAGATGTGTCAGCTGCCTCGCTCTGTCGGGAGCAGCTGCGGGTCCTTTCTGGAACGGGGGACCAGCGATTGCATAGCACGTGATGGTCACGGAGTGCCCCAGTGGACCCGAGCCCATTCCCTTGACCACTGTCCGAGGGAAGTCTGATTAGTTTCCGAGGTGGCCTGGCTGCGTGGACCGACTAGAACAGGGTCCCGCAGCTCTGGTGAGACAGGCTGTGGTCTGACCCCTTCTTCCGACACCAGAGCCAGGGGACTCCGTGCCCCTGGGAGTCACTGATAGGTCTGCATCCGTGCCCCTGATTAGGGAATCCAATTTGTCCCTTTGCCCCTCACTGATCTGCCATCTGCGCTTGGTCTTTATGGGCCTGTGGTCGGCTGCTGGGGACTTTCCTCCGACCTTACTTCTCCATGTGGTTTGTCTCAATTGATTTTAGCTTTCGCTCTGCTCTTCTCAGGCCGAGGGATCCCTGATGACCAGGCCTTGATGACCTGCCAGCGTGCTGGGGCACAGGGCTCAAGTCGGGACCTTTCTCTGACCCTCCGTCGCTGTGTGCGATGGTTCCCCGGCCTGGAGACGGGCTCCCCGACCCCTCCACCTGCGGCCTTCCTCCCGCGCATCCCACGCACAATGGCTGCAACTCACTCACCCTCACCTGCCCGCAGGCGCTCTAAACACACTCTTCACACGCGTGTGATTGTTCGGTCTTCCACACGCGTGCTTACACACTCACCTCGCACACAGGCTCACACGTGGGAGCCACTCATGGCAAACATGCTCACATGGCCACACACCACATGATGCCCCAGGGCTCCTGTGCACGTGGGCCACACCGTCCCACATGCTCGCTTACCCTTTGGTGGCGAATTGACCCAGGACGCTAGGGGTCCCCCAGGCTGCTCCACGGACAGCCCCTACCACCTCGGTCTGGAACCAGCCCTGGCGCCCTTGCCTCTGTGGCTTATGATTCCCAACTGCCAGCCGTGTCTCAAGACAATCGGGTAGTTTTCCTAGGAGGCTGATGACCACGTGCCCAAGACACCCTTGTCTTCTGGGTGAGAGAGAGAAGGAAGGAGGACAGCGGGGGACAGAAAGCAGGACTGCAGGCTGCCCTTGGGCAGTGCTAATGGCAGGCCCTGAGGTTCCCCTGAGCAAAATTAACACCTGGTCTTGTATTTGGGCGAATGACCCCCCTACCCCCACCCCCTTCACGCTTCCTCTGGTCAATCAGAAGCATCCAATTTCCTTTTCCTTATCGAATATTGTAATTTCTCGACACGTGACTGCATGGAGTCTGACGAAAGTGTTAGCGTGTGTATGCGTGTCTCCGAGTGTGTGCTGCCTGTGTGCATGTGTCTGTGCGTGTGTTTGCCTCGTGTCAGCATTTTTTGGGAGAGTCTAGAGTCTAGTCGCGCACCTAATGAAAAGGTTCTTGGGGACACTCTGGAATACTGAGTTCTGGGATCATGGCGTGAAAGGTTTACCCCTTGCCCAAGGCTCGTGCTTTGTGGTTCTGACTTGGTCTGGGATGATCTGGAATTGGCCACGGGGCCTAGGATATGGTGAGGGCCACCGTTCTACCCCTTCCCTGGTTTGCACCCCGCTCCCGCTTCTCCCCTCCCCGCACTTCGAGGAGTCTGGGGGCTCTACTGGGAGCCCCTGTCGAGCTAAGGAGGGAATCATGCTGAAGACTTGGCCTGGAGCAGAGACGAAGAGCCAGTCCCCAGGGAGGAGGCTGGAGCAGGTCTGCAAGTGGGGCGTGGAACCAGGCATCGGGGCGGCCGCCCCCCACGTGGGGGGCTGTTCAAGGAGCCAGGAGGACATGGTGGGCTCTGTGCAGCCCTGGGGCGGAGTGGGGAGGAGTGGTAAGTGGATAAGTGGGTGTCAGGTGGCGTTCTCACTGTCCCACTATTGTCTATACCACAGCTCAGGGCCCGAGGGAGCCTCTCCCAGGGAAACCCCAGCCCTGAAGCAGTGCTGGGAGAGGCTGCGGGGTCAGCTGACCCTCACCACCATCCTGGGCTCTGTGCTGCTGCTGGCTACAGTGTGCTGGAGAAAAGGGGACTTGGAAACCGCTTGTCCTGGAAAGGGTGAAAATCAGCCTCTAGTCCTCTCGAACGCTGGCCTCATGACCGATCGAGAGCAGATAAGGGTGAGGAGAGGAGGGACGCGTGCAGGGGGAAATTACCGAGGTGGGCCGTGAAATTTTCTCAGATAGGACCACGCTTCCCCAGCCCAAGCCTGGAACCTAGCGGGAGCACATCAGGCACAGTGTCTTGGAGGGCGGGGTGCTGACCACTTTGTAAGGGACTCTGGTGACCGGTGCTGGAGCTGCCGGTGGGGCTCAAGTGTGACCAGAAGGCAGAGCAGGGACCTTTCTCAGTCCTGGGCCCTCTGACGACCGCTGGCGACTCCATGACTCACACCCCTCACGCTTTCTGCTCATTTTCATCTTGGTCCCCACATGTCCTTCCCAGGCAAACACATTTGTTACGAAGAGAAAAAAAACAAACTACTTGTTATTTACTATTTAATGTTTTATCTTTTGTATGTGAAGACTCAGTGTGCGTATGAGCAAGAATCATTTGAATAAAGAGAAGCATTAATTTTTATTAAGATAGAGGCCGCGGGGCGAAGTTAGTCTTGGATTCTCATTTTATTCTTTTATTGTATTGTTTTTGTGATAACATCATGAAGAAGAAAGATTTATTTTATGGGGTGTTTTTTTCAAGCGTTTTCATTGGATGGAGAAACAGTCTTCATCAGGTACAGCTAATGCAGAAAGGAAGAAGCCCACGTTAGAGCTTGGACTAAATGACATCTTTTGAAACCTTAATGAGGGGGAAAAGCCATCGTGAGATGTCTGTGTTTTTGGTGGGTAGACCCATTTTTGCCTCATCTCTGACCACTGTTTGTAGCACAGCGGCTTCTTTCTGTGAACAAACATGGCCTCCGAGGTCTCATGACCCTTCTACCTCCCTGCTCAGCTGAGGTGTTCTTCTGTGAGGACAAGGAAGTGAAGGGAGATTCAGGAAGAGCTGCGGGGCTCTCTGCCTTGCTACAGAGGAGGTGCTGGCCCAGCTCGGCATCCCACTCCATCGGGCCTTGTCCAGGCTCCCGGTTAGGGACCCAGCTTGCGTGGGGGCCGCCCAGTGAGCACAGCCTACCAGACGCATGTCCTTGGAGCTGACAGGAAACGGAAGTGTGGACACATTCTGTGCATGGCAGGACCCTGCTCCTAAAGTCATATCCACATCCTTATTTATCGAGGAGGAAAGGGAAATTTGTTATCTCCTCCAACTGCGCGGCCATGGCCATTTTTGGTCAAGTGTGCCATGACCTGGGGCCAAGCTTTCCCTGGGGTGGGCTGGGAGGGCAGGTGGAAGTGGGCATTGAGGAGGAAAAGAGAGCGACACGGAGGCTGCTCTCCTTTCTTGAGGTGGTGCCTCAAACAGGATTCCTCGTGGGCTAGCAGTCCTGGTACTGGTGGGAGCGAACTTTACTGCGGGATGGACATGTGTGTGTATTGTGCTTGCACACGTGTGTGGGACCCACAGACTGCGGCTTCCTCCTCTAAGGGCTCTTGATCTCCTCTTACAACAGGGACAGGCACCGATGGCTCAAAAAAGAGATTAAAGACATGGAGGTGATAAATGATGGTTTATTCGTTTTCAAGTGCTGCTATAACTGAATGCTATGGACTGGGGGCTTAGCCACAGAGATGTATTGTCTCACACTTCTGGAAGGCTGGAGGTCCACGGTCAAGGTGTCACCAGGGTTGGTCTCTCTGGTGGCCTCTCTCCTTGTCGTGTGGACACCTTCTCTCTGTGCTCACGTGATCTGTGTGAGTCTGCGTCCTAATCTCCTCTTATTGTAAGGATACCAGTCACATTGGATGAGGGACCACTCTGAGGGCCTCATTTTACCTAGATTACCTCTTGAAAGGTTCTCTCTCCAAATATGGTCCCATTCTGAGGTAGTGGGGGTTAAGAATTTGACACACTTCAGCCCAGAACAGGTGAGGTGCAGGTGAGATGCTGCGTGTGTTGTTTCCATTGCTGTCCACCCTGGGCCTTCTACTGTGTCTTGGGATAAATTCTCAATGTGGGGCAAGTCCTGATGGACCACAGACCCTGCAGTGGTTTGGGATTTCTCCAAACCACTGGCCTTCTGGTAGTTCTCATAGAATTCTCATAGAATTATAGCTTCTTTTCTCCTTCAGCAGGGCCTGGGTGATGGACCATCAGCCGAGGACGGAGTTTTACTGGGCCGTAGAGCCCTGTGCCTATTTTGGAAACCTGCACCAGTGAGGAGGGACCAGGGACCAGCGAGAAGGCTGTGGAAGGGAAGCCAAGTGGCAACCGAAGGCTGAAGTCATTCAGAGGCAGAGCCCAGAAGGGAATGCAGGTCTCTTATCACAGCCCCAGAATCCAGCAGTGCCTGTCCCTTCTGAGAACCGTCAGTCCCACCTTGCTGGCACCTGATAAGCAGGGAGGCCGCTCAGGCATGTGGATAAAGAGAGGCTGTCGCTCAGGATTCAGCCAAGAGCCCTCGTCTCGAGGCTCTCTTCCTCTTACAGTCTGCTGGCCACCCGTCGCCTTCCGTTGACTCTTGGCTTCCAATGACGGTCAATTTTGTATGTGTCTGTGTGTCTGCCGACTGGCTGTCTGTCTGCCGCAGGGCCTCCATGTAGTTGGGAAATTTGTGCATCGCAACGCCTGCCCAGCTGAGCACGACAGCCCTGGACTCCGTGCGTATCGTCTACTAGACTGTAATTCCCCGAATGTGGGAAAGGAGCTGGGATTCCGTTTTCTGGGGGTGATTCCTAGCATGTGGCTAGGCATAGAGGAAGCTTTCTACATGCTCGTTGAATACATGAATGAACGAATTTCAGCATGGAATTGTGGATGTGGAAGACAAGCACAGACCTGTCATGTCCCTGACTGCGTCTCCTTGAAGACTCAGGGATGAGGCGCCCACTCACCAAGTAACAATTTCCCTGCTGGGAAATATGGGTGCTTAGACAGTTTTTTAAAAAGATTTATTTACCTTTTCCCATTGAGAGAGAGAGAGAGAGAGATCAAGGGGGAGGGGCAGAGGGACAAGAGACTCTTAAGCAGACTCTGAGCTAAGTCAGAGCCCAATGCGGGCCTTGATCTCATGACCCTGGGACCATGACCCCAGCCGAAACCAAGAGTCGGATGCCTAACCGACTGCACCACCACCCAGGTGCCCCTTAAAACAATTTTTTTATAGCTGCTGGACTCTGGCTCCTTCTCTTTTATCCCATGCTCATAGTTCTGGACAGGACTCTGAGGGTGTCTCATCCAGGGTTTTCCAGAAGAAAGAAAGTGCCTTCCAGGTGGGGCAGTGGGGTGGAGCAGTCAAAGATCATTTGAAAAACCCAGTGCACTATTACATATTTTGAAACCAGGAAAATGAGAGAAAACTCTATTATTTTAATGGTAAAAACTATGAACAATAAAGGGATGAGAAATTACGAAGGGAGGAACATGGTGGCAGGGAGGAGGTGGTGATCAGGCACGAGGTGGAGACAGATTTCTCCAACTTTACCAGGTTAGATTGTTTTGAGTTTCGAACCCCATGAATGTTATTGTCCAGGTGGGGTGAAGATTAAAAGGTTAAAAGGAGAAGCAGGACAAACAAAACGAAAGGAGACAAATCCTGTATTGTCGGGATGAGAAGACACAAGGATTCCAAAGGCCATCTCTTACCCAATTTCTTTTGCTCACTAAAGGGGATACCTTTTGATGAAGGTTAGCGGACACTTAGGTGACTGGGGAAGAACAGGAAGCCCAGACAGGTGGTGTTCAGTCCAGTTCGCAGCAAGTCAACACCTTTGCTTCTCCTTTCAGATGCCCTGTGGGCAGAGGGATTTAGTAGAAAATATTTCAGTGCAAGCAAAGATGGATGAGGAAGGTCATTCCCTCACAGTAAGATTTGTAATGTGATAAACGAGAAGCCTGGTAGGTAAATCATGATACATCCTGTAACGGAATATTATACTGCCCTTGAAATGAGTAAGGCACAGTTTGTGTGGCAAATGTGACGCGGTATGTTATTTGATTTAAACAAAAAGGCAAAACCTCACGATGATGATATACATCTGTTCTTTGCAAAGAGGTATTAGTATGTTTGCGTAGATGAAAAATTTCTGGATGGAGGTATAGGAAACTGTAGACAGTGGTTCCATCTAGAGAGTGTGGGGCTCTGTGAAACAGGGTGGGGGGCTGTTCCCTGGAGATGGTCTGGTCCTTTGTAGAGACCGAATTTGTTCACTACAGGCACATGCGCTTTTCCTTTTAAACAGGGAGCCCTGGGGGGCCTGGGTGGCTCAGTCAGTTAAGTTTTTCAGCTCAGGTCATGATCTCAGGGTCCTGGGATTGAGCCCCTGCTCTTGGGGGGGTCTGCTTCTCCCCCTCCCCCTTCCCTCTGCTCTTTCTCTTTCATGCTCTGTCTCTCAAATAAAAAAATATTTTTTATTTTTTAAAAAAAAGGTGTCCCTTCTGCCAACAAAAATCTAACCCCTCATAGGCCCTTGTGAAAATCAGATTGGATAACTCAATTCTCAATTCTATAAACTTTTATATGTACTGATACTGTTCCAGCCACTGGCTAATGTATGTAAAAATTGCTTCACAGACTGTTAACCACCATAAAAACCGAGAGCAAACAATTTATTTCAGATAATACGGCTAATTAACCAAATATTTAGAAGAACCAGCTCCCATTTATAAGAAGGAACCTTCCAGAACATCAAGACTCATTGCAAATAAGCACTCATGGTTATTTTATTAAGCACTAGATTTTGACAATACAGAATTACAACGTACACACATAGCAACTCCCTCCGAATCCGTCCAGAAAGCCAGAAAGCAGCGTGATGAAACTTTAGGAGCTGGGAGAGGGGGTGCCCTGGGCCTGTGATGGGAGGGAGGCGAGGGAGAGAGGCTATGAGGCCACCCTCTGAAGATCACGGGGCAGGTGTCCTTTCTCAGGGGAGCCGTCCTACCACTTTCGCTCTTTGACTCATCCTTACCGTGACCTCTTGGCGTGCAGATGCTTAAAGATGTCGTCAGTGGCTGTTAGGCCGCTAGATGACGTCTCTCTGGGGCCACCTCCGACGGCAGTCCGGGAGTAGCGGTGCCTTACATCTCCCCGAGCTCTCCCCGTGTACTGATGCTGTTGGACGAGTCTCCTCAGCTGGGATTTGTACTGGAGCCAACTGGTCTGACGGCTTAATGTGAGAGCTTCTTCTTGGGTTGTAGGAAACGGGCTATAGTGTGTGTCCTCCTGATCCTACGAGGCTGTGAGCGGTGCCTCTTCCCACCTCATCTCCCGGAGCAGCGTGAGTCGGCAGACCCATGAGCCAGCTGTCCCGTGACTGTTCCAGGAAGGTGGGAGGGGATGCGACTTCTTAGTGCCTGAAAGGCACTGCACGGCTCTTCGGGATTTTGCACCGCGGTCCTTCCCTTCCCTGCGGGAAGTAACGCGTGCGGCCCAGATCTCTGCTGAGATCCACCACACCAGCCAGTGCTGTCTGTAGGGAGACAGGCCCGGAGGTGTGTGGCCTGGGCTCAACTCCCAGCTCTTGGGACTTATTAGTGCTACTAATACTCGGGGTGGTCCGTGTGGCCTCTGTGTGCCTTAGTTTTCCATCTGTGAAAGGGGAATAACAGCGGTGGATCGCCCATTGGCTAGGCAGGCAGAGGGCTCACCCCTGCACCCCACACCCATGAAGGGCTTGTTAGATGGGAGAGGGGATAATGGGGGCCTGGAAGCTAGCGGGAGGCCTGCGCATCTTTCTGCCTCTCTCCTAGAGTCCTATTTTGGGTTGCAAGATCGTTCTGACTGAAGTGTTTTGGAGGCTTTTGACCTGAGGGCCTGTGGGATCCCATGGGGGGTCTGGGAAAGCCAGTGGGGTCAGTGTGGGCCCCGAGCAGAGGAGGATGGGCCGGCCGGCTCAAGGCCAGAGGCTCTGAGGGGCGGGGCACGGGACCGCGGGCAGGTGCACCTGGCTTCCGACGGGCTCTGCCATTGACTAGCTGCCTTCTGGGTTCTGGTTTCCAAATCTGTAAAATGTGGCTGACCTTACACCAAGTTGGCTCAAGGATTAGAGAGATTAGGCATTTAGTGCAGTGTGCCCAGCTGGTGTTTACCGGGGTTGGTCGTACTATCGGACCTGGGAGAGAGAGCGGTGCTCCGGACTAAAGCCTGGCTTAGGGGAGGGACCCAGAGGGCCGGAGGGCTTCCCCAGTTGCATCCGGGCCCTGCAGCCCCCAGGCTTGCTGCAAAGCCCTGCCACAGTTCCACGGCACCCAGTGTCGGGGCCTGCGAGGGAGCACTGGCTGCCCTGGTGCCATTTGTCGCTGCAGTCCACCTTGAGTGAGACGAGGAGCCAGGACCGAGGGGACAGGCTGGACCTGGGGGTCAGGGGGGCTGTGCCGTGGGGCTGCTGCTGCTTCTGTCCCGCCTGGCATCCTTCTCGTGGGCACAGTTTTTAGGGCAAGGCCAGGTTCCCCAGCCCCCACAAGGGGGAAGGGCCCACCCACCAGGAAGGCCGGAGGGGGAGGGGAAGCAGAAGTCGGACAGCCCACTTCCTCCCTTGCCTGGTGCGCACTCAGCACCCCGTACTCCTCCGGGTCTTGACTGGGTTCGGCCCAGAGTCAAGCCAACAGCCCCAGAGGGTGAATGTGCCCTTCCAGCTGGGCTGCGCGGATGTCTGGGGTTGTCTGGGGTTCACACCTGGCTCCCCGCCCCGGGAGGAGACAGTGCTTCGGGTGCCTTGGGGTGGCCAGGGAGCGGAGGGAATCTGGGACTCAAGGGCATCCCTCCTTTAGAATCCTGCGATTCACACAGCACCTCATGCGCCCACCGTCCGCTCTCAGATCTCATTGTTGTCACTTTAAAGCAAATTTGGGTAAACTTGACAAGTTTTTGATCTTCCAAATTCTAGTCTTTGGTTTAATTGCAAACCTACGCCAAATCTGGGGTGGGTTTAAGATTTGTGGAGCGCTGGCCTGAGCTCTTCTGTGCCCTTCCTGGGTTTGAAATGAGCCGATCGGGGTCCGGAAAGGTGACCTGACCCAGGACCACCCTCTCTGCCCTTGTGGGGTCCGGTCCCCGGCTGGCACCACCCGCTTCTGTCTGGAAGTGACTGACTGCTCCCCCTGCCCCCACCATGCCCAACCCAGGTCTGTCTCTGCGCTCTGAGCCCTCCTCCCCATAGTGCTGCACCCCCCTCTCTGCCCCGGGGGGCAAATGTGAGTTCAGCTTTAGGAAGAGGCAGGCAAAGCCGCGCCCGACCTCCATCTGGGAGATGACCCAGTCTTGCCTCTGGTCCTCGGCCTCTGAGCGCTGTCAGCCCCTTCCTTGGAGCCCAGCATCGTCTCCTGCTCTGCCAGCAGCTGAGGGCTGGGTTCCTGTTGTGAGCCCAGGGCTGTGTGGAAGCAGGGGTGTGGGAACACCATATGATCCCGCTCAGATGTGTACTTTAAGAAACAAAACAAACACGCAAAGGGAAAAAGGGAAAGAGACAAACCAAGAAAGAGACTCTTAATTACAGAGAACAGTCTGACGTTTGCCAGAGGGGAGGTGGGTGGAGGTTTGGGTGACTTAGGGGATGGGGATGAAGGGGGGTGATGAGCACTGGGTGATGCATGGCAGTGTTGAGTCACGATATTGTACACCTGAAACTAACATAACCCTGTAGAAAAATAA
Source organism: Procyon lotor (assembly GCA_028646535.1). NCBI lineage: Eukaryota > Metazoa > Chordata > Mammalia > Carnivora > Procyonidae > Procyon > Procyon lotor. Next base: position 112,634,232 of record CM053610.1, read on the forward strand.
GTTACGCTTATAAAAAAATGAAATCTAATTCCTCCCACAAAAAAAGAAAAGAGGGGAAAAAAGAGAAGGGGCGTGGGAGCAGACATCATGAGGAGAAGCTTCTAGAAGTGTTGGGGACTCTCTCTGGGGGGCCAAGTTCTACACTCAGGAGCCAGGAATGCGATCACTTACAGGGCACCTTCGACACAGTGACCTTTCCTTCCGTTTCCGAGCAGGATGGCTTCTCAAATGTCAACATCTTCCATTGTCACCTCGCACTGTGCCCGTCAGGTGACTGACAGCCAGCTTAGAAGTGGAAATTTCAGACATTTCTGGGTGGTTTGTATAGTACTATTAAAAAAGGATCCTAAAACAAAGTGCGAAAGGCCCCAGAAAACCCAGACTTTCACAGATCCCCAAACCCAGTTGTGCTTCTCCTTCCTCGGGAAAGTGTTGGAGTTTCAAGCTCTTGCTACTGAGGTGTGGCCGTGGCCGTGGCCGTGGCCGTTGGCACGTTTCAGGCACTCTGGCCATGGCGGGAGCTCGGGGCCGCAGTGAGCGGGTCATTCTGGTTCCAAATGTGCCTGGGAATTTGCAGCTTGTCTCGCTCAGGGTCCCCTGGAGAAACAGAACCAATAGCCGATAGGACGTGCATGCATGTATATATCGTCAATTTTCTTACCCATAAAATGAGTAAAAATACTTTTTTAATTTGTAGGGTGCCTGTAAAGGTTAAATTAAATGATGGATGATGTGTATTTAAGATGCTAGCCAACACTGGCTGAGTGCTCACCGGCAGCCCTGGACACTGTTCTCAGTGCCTTACGGATTCATTTAATCCCCTCCAACAACCCTATCAGGCAGGTGATACTATTATCCTCATTTATTTTTATTTTTTTTACTAACAGTTTTATCGAGCTATGATTCGCAGCCTATAATCCACTGATTCTTGGTATGTGCCATTGTTATTAACTTTGTAAAATTGTGGTAAAACATACATAAGATAAAAACGTCCATTCAACCTATTTTAAGCATACAGTAATTGTAAATTGTAAAATTGTAAATTGTAAAATTGTAAATTGTAAAATTGTGGTAAAACATACATAAGATAAAAATGTCCATTCAACCTATTTTAAGCATACAGTTCAATGACGTTAATTGTTGTGTAGCCGCCACCACTCTTTCCCAAACTTTTCATCCCCCCCCAAACAGAAACTGTAAATGTTAAGCATATTATCCCCATTTCATAGATGGGAAAACCGAGGCACAAAAGGTAAGGAAACTCGTCTGAAGTTACACAACAAACCCGTGGCAGAGCCAGAGTTTGACACAGCTAATTTGGGTCCAGAGCTTGTGTTCTTCATTTCCGCCCTGCCCTGTGTATCCAGTAGCGGCTAATGTGTGCAGAGAGCCCATGGGTGCTCATGCTTTTCTGCAGTCCTTACAGGAGGTCTGCGAGATAGTGATTACTGCCCCCTACTTTACAGTGGAGGAAACTGAGGCACAGGGAGTTTGCCTAAGCACGACCACAGTGTAAGGCAGGTAGAGTTGGAACATGGGTCCCCCTCATCTCCAGGTTCACACTCTTCCCACCTTGCAGCAGATGCTTTCACAGTGCCTTGCGGTTTTCCTGCTGCTCCGCCTGGCACCCAGGGCACATGAGGGGCACCGAAGGCCAGATGATCTGCCGGCAAAACTGCAGTGGGGAGGGGAGCCTGGCGGTTCCCAGGGGCACACAGCGAGTCCTGCAGATAGAGGACAACTTGTGTCAGAGCAGAGGAAATTTCATCCCAAAGGCAGGGCCGAGGTTCCTCTTCTAAGTCATGACAGTGCACAGGCGAAGGCGTGGGGTGAAGCTGGAATTGCTTGCAGGATAAGGGATGCAAGTTCTCCCTCGTTCCATTGCACAGATAGTCCTTAAGGACCTCCCAGTGTCCGGCTGTAAGGAGGCCATCCAGTCCGATCCGCGGGGTTAGAGGTTTGCACAAATTGCAAGGGTGGAGGTGGGGTGGTGAAAAGAAAGATTTTATCTGGGCCCAGGAATAATGAAAGGCTTCATCTAAAAAAGTCTTGAGCAATGAAATGGGCTTAAAAAGAGGTGGTTTTGACAGCTCCAGGAGATACTGGAGGCAGGAGTGGGAAGGTGCACGGAGGGGCGGGACCGCGCGCCCCGGAGTCTGGGACCGGCAACCGGGTAACCGCGGGGAGGACCCAGGCGGGGCCGCGCAGGGTGCGTGCGGTGGGCGGGGCCTCTCGGAGCTCCGCCCCGGGCCCGCCCCGGGGTTCAGCTGTCTTCTCCCAGGAGCCGTGGTTTTCGGGGCCGTCGCGGAACCTGTCCGTGCGCCCGCACTGGAGACGAGATGACCCGTTTTTCTGACCCAGCGGGAAGTGCTGGCGCAGGTGGTCTCGAATGCGTGTTCCTCTTTGCCTCTGATGTCTGGAAGGGGAATTCAGCAACGAGGACTCCTGTCTGGAGCTCTGACCCCAACTTCCTCAATCCAGGCGCTAGAGAGGCGCCCGCCGCTGAGTCCCCGCTCCCGCGGCCCGCGCACCCTCTCCCCCTTTCCCTGCTCTGCACCCCAGCCCGCGCTCCGGCCAGGGCGGACGTCCGTCTGTGCCCGCGCGTGTCCCCGTCCCGACCCGGGCTGGCCATCTCCCGGCGTTGGGTCGGATAATCACAAGTGTCTCTCCCCTCTGAGACCGCTTCTGTTCACAATTGCGCGTCGCGAGGCATCCAGTAAGTGTTATGGAATGAATGTGTGAGCGCGTGATGCCCCCGTGCCTCCCCCAGCCAGGCAGAGCGCCCCCTCTTCTCAACGCCCCCTCTCCCCACGGCCGCAACCAGGTGGCCGCCCAAGCCTCAGTCCCACTGGGGCTCCCGCTGCTTCTCTCCCCGGAGACCCTGGGTCCCGGTAACCTCAGGCATTCCTGTCCCCATGCCGGGAGGCCTCAGGAGGAGGGAGATCAGGAACCCTGCTGCGGGAAGACTCTCCCTACAGATCTGGGCGGGGCTGGGGGGGACTGGGGGGGTGGGGGTTCGGGGGCTTGCTGGAGGCCGCCCTGGCCCCAGCTTCTCGGTGTTCCTGGCCTGGGTAACCTGCTCCCTGTCCTCTGGACCTGGGCAGGTGGTCGCTGCTGGAAACCATGATTGGGACAGTGCCCTGTCTCTCAGGGTGTGGAAAGCAGCTTCTTTGACTTCTTCTTTGACTTTCCTGGAAAATGGCCCCAATTTTCTGGAAGTGGGAAGGAGGATCTGGTTCTTGGAACGTCCTGTTTCTTCTTCTTGCAGGTCCCACTCACTCAGTTGCACGTGAAGGCCGGGGCATCTGTGACCAACACTGGCCGAGGCCCGGGGTGCAGAGGGTCCCCAGACAGGGATCCCAGCACTGGCTCAGCTCCGGCGGGGCTGCCCTTACAGGGCTCCTGGTAGGCCTGGCTGTTCTCTCATGCCTGTCCTCTGCCTCCTTGTCCCCTGCCCCCACTCAGAGGCAGGTCAGGAAGGCCTGTGAGGGCCCCGGGCCTTCCTGAGGACTCTCTTGTGCTGTAAACGGCATCGGGCGTCCCAGGGCTGCTGTGTCCCAGGATCCAGCTCCCCTCGCCACCTCTCCTTCTTCTGCCACTGTGCCTTCTCTCGGGGTGGCCTCTCTGGCCATACCCTGCCGAGCAGGGAAGGACTAAGAGGTCAAGGGCGGGAGGAAGCTGGGGCCTTGCCACCCCCGGGCAGCGACTCTATGGGCCCTGGGACCGCATATGGCTAAGGGGGATGAGGGCCGGTGGATTCATTCCAGGTCAGAAAGGGCAGGTACTCTGGTCCTTTTCTGGAGGTGCTGGGACCCTCTCTCCATCTTTCCCTCCAGCGGTGCGGCTGGCCGTGGTGTTCTTCAGGCCTCCCACCAGGGTGTCCTCATTCTAGAGGGCCATCTGGGGTCTCACAGAACCCTGGGTCTGCAGGTGTCTTGGGGACCGCAGGACCCTTCATCCGAGCACTTTGTGCAAACAGTGCCCCTGGCAGGCCGTGTCCGCCGAGGAGCTGCCGAGGTACCCAGGCTCTGTCCCGATTCCCCGGCAAGCCTTGGGCTCTCATTTCTGCATCAGGCTGCACTTGGGCCGGGCTGACCTTGTCACATGGCTGCATGACCCTTAAGGGCTGCGTTTGCGTTTTCTGACCTTGAATCTCGCACCGAGTGCCGCACACAAGTATAGGACACTCAGCAAACGGGTGTCCCTTCCTCTGGCTGCTGCCCGCCTCCCTGTCGCCAGCCTGGGCTCTGGGTGGTGACTGGGCTCCCGTAGCCTGCCTGTCTGCTTTAAGCAGTCTTCAGTCCGCCAGGCTCGCTCCCCCTGCTTGAGGAGCTGAATTCCCCGAGCGTCTCACACACTCCTCTTACCTCCTCTCCTTCCCCTCCCGGCTTTCCCATCACAAAGGGCTGCCCCAGCTCCTCACAGGTACACAGAGGTGCCACAGTTTCCAGAAGAATCTTGGGGCGCAGGGAACCCACCAGGCAGGCAGTCTGCCCCACCCCCCTGCTGCCCACTTCCTGGCCTCCCTCGGCCCTTCGCACGCACAGCTCTTGGGAACCCCTGCTCTTCCCTGTCCAAGGGGGAAGGCCTCGCTCATCCCCACCTCAGTGACCCCGGGACAGCTCTGTTCCCCCTGCCTCAGCAGCTCCCCCCACCTCTGGCAGGGTCAGCAGATTTTCTCCTTTGCCTGTTGGGCCCCAGGCTCCGGGGCACATGATCCCGAGCCCCGTCACAGCTACAGGACTCTCGGTTCGCCTGCAGCCTGTGGCCTTGTTCTTTAAGGCCTTAAGTTTCTTCATTTGCCCCAGAGTTACCTAAAGGGCTGAAGGGTGGTGGGCAGCTCATCCCCCAAGGGTCAGGGCATGATCTGGTCACCGAAGGTTCCTCAAGGGAGCCTCATGAAAAATTTCTGATTTTCACAAGGTCACAGAACAAAAGGAACCCCTAATTGCCTCACACCATATCCCACTAATCTAGTGGATGATTATATTCTGTCTTGGGAAAACTATTTGACCTCGAGGGGTGAAGCTAGAGCGTGCGTTGGTCGGGGGGAAGCATGATGGGGGCCTTTTGTCACGGGATGTGCCAGCTCTCATGCCTGCCCTTTCCCCCACCTACTCCAGCTCCCTCAGCGCTGAGACTCACCGAAAGTCACAACCGGTTGTTCTCTTCGAGTCTGTCAAGAAGGGGCAGAGTCTTGCCTTCCGAGCATGGAAGTACGAGCCAGAGTAATCATGCATTTGTAAATAAGTACAATTTGTTGAGCACTTCCTCTGTGCCCTGCACCCCACTAGGTGGTCGGGGGGAAAAAGGGGAAGGGGCAGAGACACAGACTGCCCTCACCCTCTTTGACGTCAGTTCGAATCCCAATTCTGCCAGTTACTCTGTAGCCCGGGGCAGATCACTGAATCTTCCTGAGCTGCCGTTCTGTTAGCTGTCAAATGAGGTTGGGCATTCCTGCTTCGCTGCTCTTGCCTGGCATACAGTAGGTGTTCAATAAATGGCCGCCGTTCTTCCAGGCTACGGGGCAGGCTCTTTCTTCTCACACGGAAATTGCCCAGGAATCTCCTGAGCTTTTGGCTCTGGACTCAGCCGGCTGTCCCGAGTTTTTGAGTCCCTTGGAAGGATTCTGGGGGAGCTGGCCGATCGGCTCCAGGCCCTTGCCAGGCCGTGCGGAGTGACCCGGGGTTGGAGCTGTCGCTATGTCCTGTTCTGATTTCTGTTTCTCTGTGTGCTTTGCAACTGGGCCACTCTTTCAGTCAGCTCGAGCTGTTAATGACCTTGAGAAAGGATCCCAGCCCTGAATATAGAATGCTGCTCTTTTGAAGTCACCCGCTTTCTTTGTGGGTCTCAACGTGCGTGTGTTTTCCCTCACGGGCACGCCTTCCCTTCCACTTTGATGCCGCCTCGGTAACAACAGGGTTTGGACTTATTAATTCCCAGTGTGCAGTGAGGTGCAGTTTTATTACACAGAAAGGGGGAAAATATAATTGCTGTCTCCACTCATCATTTTCGGAAGGCTGGGAGCATAACCTCTCATTAATATTTCCTCTGCAGCCAAGGTGGGTAACTGGGATAGGCCTAAAAATATTGTTCCCTCTGCATGGAGGGATCGCGAGCTGGGGACACCGGGCCAGTGTGTGCTCTACAGTTGTTTGTAATTATTTCCAAAGTTAAAGATGTTTAACCCATTAGCCCGTAAGAAAGTGGAGGAGAGGCTTATGGGACACAGCTCTATACTGAGTGGCGTAAAGGTGCAGATCCCAGGCAGAACCCATCTCAGCCCCTTCACTGGGGGGGGGGGGGGCACATTACCCACCTCTGCAGTGGATTTGGGGCATGAGGTCTAGAGGGGGCCAGGGGCTCCCTGGTGAAAGCCGAGCTCCCGGGTCACGGGGATGGACATTCACGGGTCACTGGGTTGAAGGATGTAATGGGAACCACTGTGGTCTTTGATGTTCTCTGGGGTGAAGGCACTTGCAGTGTTCAGAGTGTCTCCAGGGAGAGGTCCAAAGGCCGATTCCCGGACTGGGAACCCGGACTGCTCTCGGGGCAGGGAGGCAGGCCTCTGGGGAGCTGGGGAGCGGAATCTTCGGTGACTAACAGCGATCCTTCCCAGGCCTGGGGAGTCCGGCTGGTTGGGGACCCAGGGCTGGCTCATGGGGGTGGGAGGGGGTGACTAAAGGCCCTGCTTTGCATGTCCCCACACGATTTCACAGACATGAGCCCATCTGACCGTGGGAACAGCCCCCTGAGACCTGTGGGAATGTGGCCGGTCGACTTTTATCTCATGGGAGCCTCTGAAACTGGGGCTTCCAGCTCAAGTTGTTGATTCCTGAGGTCACCTGGCCCTAGGTGGGCTGGGGGTGGTCAGTGGCTGGGCCGGGTGCAGGTGACGTGGATCCCCACAGGGGTGTGGGCTTCTCAGCGTTTGGTGACCTGGCTCTTGGCCACCAGGCCTTCCTTCCTGTTCGTATGTGCAGGGGTCCCGACCCCTGACCCAGGACGTGCCCACGTGAAGGGGATCATCGCCAAACTGTAGAAGCACCCCTGAGATCTTCAAGGCTATCCCTGCTCAACCCCAGACTTGCTGTGTTTCTGTGTTCTTGGGCTTACTGTGCTTTCTGGAAAAAATAAATAAGCAAAAAACATTGGCCAGTAGGCTTATTGCCACATAGCATTAGTGACAAAGGGGGTTGGTTGTCTTAGTTATTAATCATCTGGAGATTTCTAGACGTGCTCCCCTTTGTGCCCAAGGGGTGTGTCTTGGCAGGGGTTCTGTCTTTGGGAGAAAGGCCATGAGGTCAGTAAGCCCCGAGACTGGGCTGGGGGCCATGGGGGAGGCTGGAGAGGCGTGGGGACTTGAGGAGCAGCTGTGAGATTCAGTGTTGCTTTTTCTCAGGACCTGGAGCAGGGAGGAAGAAGATGGCAGAACAGACGCCGAGGACGGCCCCTCTGTGCCAGGCGCTCTCTGGTGGTCTCGTGGGACCTGCTGCCTGGGGGTCCCGTTCTACACACGGGGAAATGGAAGTCCTCGGAGGAGACAAAAACAACACCCAGGGGCCAGGTGAGTGCACAGAGCAGGATTTGAACCCAGGTCTTGTGTTCGCCAGCGCGGCGGAGAGCCGGCCCAGCAGAACCAGGTGGTGGCTCCGGCCTCTCCTTCCACCGGACCTGTCCATCATCTTTCTCCCTTAGTTCCGGGCTTCTGAGGCTCTGCTCCTGCCAGATCCACACCCGCTAAGAAAACCGCTTCTTAAAGAGGCTTCAACAGGGACTGCATTTTATTTTCCCCTTTACTCATTGCATTTCCAGAACGGTATAAAGTACTGCTTACAAAAAGCTCGAGTTTGCCTCCCTGATCCCTGCCCTGGCAGGGAGCAGCTTAGGACCTGGTGTGCGGAGCGCCAGACTTCGTTTCTAGGTGAATGGGAGCCTTTCAAGATACAGGTAGATACCGACACGCAGAGAACTTTTTATTTCTACAGGATGAGTACTTATAGGCAGACTTCTTAGAGCGACGTTTATAAAAGCCAAAGACTGGAAACACCTGCAGTGAAGTCGCCCGGGCAGGGGTTCAGTTGGATCTATGACACAGCCTTCAGTAGAATTATTGTGTGTCTGTTACAGAAAGAACCGTCTGCGTACGGCCATGAGAGGTGCTTACATGTCATTAAATTAAAAAAAAACAAATAAGTGAAGGACAAATCGTGTGCATTGTGTGGACACACTCAATTTCCGTGGCAGTTTCACATGGATGCACGCCGGGCACCGGCAGCCCCTGGAGACGCAGCCCCGAGTTCCCTGTGCAGCGTCGACAGCAGCGTCGGTGGCTGGATGTCTGGCACCTAAGCTGCCCGTGACCTTGGGACGCCTCCAGAGAGCCCCGGCCACCCAGTGCAGGGGGAGTCCTGTGGTAAGTGCTCCTGCAGGGGTGAGGGAGGGGCCGCAGGAAGGGGAGACCAGGATGACCCCAACTTTGAACTGAAGCCTTCCTGGGGGGCAGCGCCTCGGAACTGTCTGAATGATCACACCGACTCCCTTCATTTCTACACCAGCTGAAACCCAGGCCCAGAGAGGGAAAGTGAGGTGTCCGGGGTCACACAGCAGGGTCGTGTGGGCGCAGTAGGCTCCCCGGGACCCTCTGGGCACGATTCTAGAGACTGTGCCGGGTGAGGGTGGGCTGGGGCTGCACCCGCCTTCCCGCGTGCTTGTTTGCTTCTCCTTAGGGTCATCTCCGCTGTCCTTTTCCTCTTTCTTCTCCCTCCTCCCGCCGGCAACCCCCTCGGTTTGGTCCACATACCCCCCACCCCGTCAGAGCTGAGAACTTGGGGCGACTTGGCGAACACCCCAGGTGAGGGTCTGGCTTGATGCGTTCCCCTTGGGCCCCTTGGATGCCCCTGGTGTGTGCTGTGTGCAGTGAGCATTTGAGCGTGCACGTGTGTGAGCACACATGAGCTGTGTGGCAGAGGAGACGAAGGGTGACTCCCAGCCACAGGAGTGTTTGAACTGCCCCAGGGGCAGGGACTGCCCCGGGCGCCATGTCCCCTTCTGCCGACTGCCAGCGGGAGACGGTCTCCCCAGCGCCAGGCCCTCCCAGCAGAGCCTGGGACTCCGGGTTAGGAGAGGCAAGCTCTCAGAAATAGTAAACCACTGTTTTCTCGCCGGCTGTTTGCCCTTATTAATTCAGGTAGCAATTACCCATTCCGAATATTTGGCGACTAATTAGTTTTTCCTGTGGCGAAGGCAGAATGAGGAATGTTTCGCTCTGACCCGATCCACTTTCTCGGTTTCCCGAGGAGGGGGCTCGGGGCACAGAAGGTGGGAGGAGGCAGAGGGGGAGAGAAACATGCCCAGCGCCTTAGCTGTCAGGTCTCTGCTGCGAGTCTATATCATGATAAAAATAACCCACCCGATTCTGGTTTGGTTCTTGCTTTCGTGTTGCTGGGCCCGTTTCCCCCGTGGGTGCCACTCCTGGCACTTTGCCTGATGGATAGAGCTGGTGTCAGAGAGAAGGTTCCAGCCGCCTGCTGAGCCGGGTGCCCACCCCCTTTGGAAGTCATGCCCACTGAATCCCCCAGGTGACCAGGGCCCCCGAGTGCAGGGACAGCGTGCTTGGGGAGAGCACAGGCACAGGCTTGGGGGGCTGGGAGGCTAGGGGGCACGCAGTTTGGGGGAACAGGTTGGAAGAGATAGCCAGGGGTCCTACCTGCCTAAGCTCAGCTGTGAGGTGGCCTGGAGGGGCCACTGGGCCTCAGCCTTAAAGCCCCTCAGTCAACATCTGGCCTTGATTCACCTTTTTAAAAAACACTCGAACCTTTTGTTCCTGGGGGACCAGTTGTCACGGCCGCTCCTGTTCAGAGAGGCACCTCTCAGAAAAGGTTCCAGGAGGTAGGACAAGGTTTGCAACTCAGGTCTGAGCAGCCTCCGGAATTGGGACACCCGATGGGCACGAGTCTATTCTGGGCAAGTGGTAAACAGGTAAGTCAAACGAACATTGCTCTACTTTTCCTGGGGCCTGGGGAGCACAGGGAGCACGGGGGCTCAGGCTGTGGGGAGCCGGGCCCAGATTGGGGCCCTGCAGCCCAGCTTACCAGAATGGGGCAGTGGGGGGCTTCCTCGGAGCCTGCGGGGACACACAGGTCTCCGCGAGATCCTGGCCCTCTGTCCAGCACCATTGCGGTCTGTGTCTCTGCAGGGCTCTCTCCGCCCGCCCCTGGTTTCAAATGAAAATTTCTGTCCCGGGTTGGAAGGCCTCTGGGCCAACTTCTCCCTGTGTAGGAGGTTGGGTGCTGGTCTGGGCTCGGCCTGACGCCAGACTTCCTCGTCCTCTGCGGCCACCTGGGGCGGGCAGCAGCCCGTATAGACCGGTGCCTGCTGGCCGGCCGCACCCCCAGCCACCCGGCTGCAGGGGGCCTCCTTCAGCCTTGCCAGGCCCCTGACCGCTGCGCACGTGCCTGTCTGTCGTCTGACACAGCTGGGCCAGCCCTGCTGATGCAGGAACTTGTCTCCGGTCACTCGCGCGGTTGCTCTGCTTGTCCCATAACTTACTGTAGTTCGAGGCCACAGACCTTGTCTTCTGGTGCCTTCTGGGATTTCCCCGGAGGGCCTCGGCTTGTGCTCTGTGCCAGAGGGTGGCCACTGCCTGGGGACACATTCGGGCCGGTTTCTCCCAGCTGTGGGGGCTGAGGTTCCTGTTCCCAGAGGCTCAGGGAAGGTGCCAGAGCCTCGGAGTCGGAGTCGGGGCCCGGCTCCGAGTCCGGGTCCTTCCAGTTTGGTGTGACCTGGGGCGGCTTATGTCATCTGTTTGAGCACCACTTCCCGCATGACGCCCGAGTCTCTGGTGTAGGCTGCCCGCGTAGTTGGCGCCGGAAGGAGCCAGGAGCCAGACCCTCGGGGTTCCTGGGGGGCGGCCTCTGTGGCACAGCTCACGTGCAGCCCAGACAAGTGGCCTTGGGGTCTCCCTTAAATGCCGCAGGGGCCTGTGGGGAACAGAGCATGGCTGCGTCCTCTGGGACCAAGAGCGCACCCCCCACTGACTGGGATTTGGGTCAGGGCCCCCCCAGATGGGTTCCCAGTTACCTGAGGGTCTGCATTTAAATCAGCTCCGACACCGAATTTCCAGGCGGGGCCGTGAGGTGGCTGTGGGACCCAGTCCGGCCGCCCCGACGGCTACACCGGGGTTTCCTCTGGGGTGTAAAGCTTCAGACACAATCCCTTCAGCTGTCTCGAAAATGCAAAAACACCAGGTGCAGGCCGCCGGTTAGAGTTTCCATTTACATTACCTGGGGCTTTGCTGTCCAGCCCCCACCTCCCACCCCCTTGCAGCCAGGACTTTGCTGTTCCCAGGTCACAAGCACCCAAGGTATGCGCCAGTCAGCGAGGCCTGGCTCCTCCCCACAGGCAGATGCCCCGCCACATGGGCTGTTTACCCCCAAATGCAGGGCGACACAGTGGCTTTGGAGGCAAGGGTCCTTGGTCCAGATCCCTCTCGTTCCCTGGGTGGCCTTGGGAAAGCCTCTGAACGTGGGGATCGTCGTGCTTCCTTGGAGGTGGGGTGAGGACGAGGTGAGCTGAGGCATGCGGCGTGCCTAGCACAGGGCACATCTGGCACAGGGCTTGAGAAGTGACCGCTGATAGTGAGAATGGCAGACCCATGACTGGCTTCCTACCTCCCAGCGCTGCAGGGCGTTTGCAAGGGTCACCCCCGTGGACGGCACAGCAGTCTTACAACATAGAAAGTGTGATACCCCATTTTCCTGAGGGGGAAACTGAGGCATGGAGGTATGAAATAAAGTGCCCAAGGTCACCGAGTGGGTAAGAGGCAGAAGCCCGCATCTGTACCAAGGCAGTCGGACACCAGGGCCTGTGCCGTCCCCAGTCCTCACCCTGTCCAGGATGTCCCCAGCCTCGGAGACTACTGGCCGGTATCCCTCCCCAGGCTGCACACGCCATGGCCCAGGGCCCTCGGCAGCTCCTGTCTCTTGAAGCCCCCAGTGGGTCGTAGGCGGCTGGCATGACCGGCCCAGGCCCGGTGCTGTGGTCGGCTAGAGCCCCTCTCTGCAGTTTTGCCTTTTCTAGAATGTCATAGGGTTGGAATCATGCGGTATGTGGTCATTCCAGATTGGACTGATTCACCTAGAAATATGCACTTAGGTTTCCTCCATGTCTTTTCCTGGTTTGTAGCTCATTTCCTTTCAGTGCTGAGTAATATTCCGTTATCTGGATGTTTCACAGTTGATCCTCTCACCCGATGAAGGACATGTTGGGAGCATCCACGTTTTGGCAATTAGGAGTGAGGCTGCTGCACACATCTGTGTGCAGGTTTTCGTGGGGATGTAAGTTCTCAGCTCCTTTGGGCAAATGCCAAGGAGCACGATTGCTGGATCATATCGTAACAGTACGTGTAGTTGTGCAAGAAATCACCAAACCGTCTCCCAAAGGGACTGCGCCGTTCTGCATTCCCGCCAGTGACGCGTGACGGTTCCTGGGCTCCCGGTCCTCGCCCGCACTTGGTGTTGGCCGGGTTCCTCGTTTTGGCCACGCTGATTGGGGGTAGTGGTATCTCCTCGTGGTTTTAACGGGTGTTAGCTTTCCTTTTTGCCTCACCTAGATCCCCCTGCTGTCTCTTTCTATGCCTTGTTTATCCAACCAACCTTTCTGGAGGGACGCGTCCTTTTGTGGGGGTGTGTTCATGAGCACAACTCAGTGCCTGCTCGTTGCTGTTAGAAGCCACGCTGTGCCTTGTGCACATATGTGCTGCATGCATGATATGTAATTCCGGGACATAGGAGTGAAATGGCTCTGAAGGACTCTGGCAGAGCTACTAGATAAGGCCGAGGGCACATATCACTGTGACATTTGGCTACTCCTTGAGGGTTCAGGCACGGCCCCCTCCTGCCTGTCCTCGGCTTATTCTCAGCCCAGCAAGGTGCCCGAGCCAGGGTGGACCCTCAGGACATGTTTGTTGAATGAATAAGAGGAAATCAAAGAAGGGTTCCTGGGGGAGGTGGCATTCAAGCTGAGGGAGAGAAGGGTGGGGGGAATGACAGGCACCAGGCTCGGAGACATGGAAACGCACGCAGCTTGCAAACTGGAATCAAGCAAGAGGTCTGGTTGGGCTTTGTTTTGTCACAAGCTGTGTGTTTGGGGCAAGTGAGGTCCTGGAGGAAAGTAATAAAGATCCATCTGTTCAAGAAACATCTGCTTGCCATCTACCCTGTCTGAGGCTCAGTGCAGGCTAACTCGAGGTTGTGGGTAGTGCTGGGGGGCTGGTGGGGGAGCCGGCGAGGTCCCCATGATGTCCTGGGCCCTGGGGGGGACTCAGGCAGGGAGGGGAGCATTAGGAGGAGGGCATGGGGCCCGGGTCAGAGCACAGGGCTCCCTCACGTCCGGACCGCCCAAGTCTCCATGGGCCCCAGGGGGACGTGCTCCACGGCGGGCATGGGGCAGGGACGTCCCCTGGGGCCCCGAGTTCCCTCCTTGGTCAGGTGGCAATCCAACAGCTCATGGTCACTTCATCTCCTTTCCCACATTGGCATGTTCCTCCCTTTCCAAGAAGCATTTCAGGTGGCTTTTCCGCTATCAAATATCTGAATGTGGCAGATGTTACAAGTGGGAGAAACAGAGAGAGGAAGACAAAGGAGGGGATGGGAACAGAACGAGGAAGAATGATGCTCAGTTATCCGGACTGTCCCTCCCTCCAACCTGTTCTAATTTCTCTCAGGCTTTATGGCTACTTTGCGGGCTGCGGGAAGGATTGGGGTTTAAGCTTCTGTGCTCCTTCCGCTGGGAGAAGCCTCGCATCTCTGTAGATGCTAAAGCTACCAAATCCATGCTGGATTTGCTTAATGAAATGCTGTGCTTCTTAGTGGGCACGGCATCGAGCGAGTATCGTCTAGATGCCGGGCCCGCATGGCCGAGGGCTGCCAATGACTTTTTGTGCTGTTGATTGCGGGGTTCCTGGGGCTGCTCGCTCAGCCAGCCCTGAATGCAGAGCAGCTGACCTCAGGGTCTGACCTGGGGGTCCCCGGCCCTCGGCGAGCCAGGCCTCAGGTCAGCCGGAGACGGCCACCCGACCCTCGGGGGCCTTCCAGGGCCAAAGGGGCCGTGAACCCCCATCTTTAGGATGTTGGCAGAAGGGGAAGCCCCTGGAATTACATCCGCTTCCTGGTCCTTCAGGGAGAGGGACTCCCCTGGTGGAGGAACGTCTGAAGCCAGCGCCTGCACTCTGGTGTGAGGTCCGTCCCCCCACATGGCTTGCTTTGGGGTTCCCGGTGGTAGGAATCCACTCGTGGGTGGACAGACCTCCAGCTAAGACAGGAAAGCACCCCGGGCTAGGTCGACCCCAGCCTCAGACCCCGCTCCTCTCCGCGAGGGCAGGCCCACACTCTGATGCTCTGTGCCCAAACAGGATTTCTGAGATTTGGGGTCATTTTTGGGTTTTGGACTCCAGCCATGAATTCTTCTCCCCAGTGATCTTCCTTTTCTCCCCTTGTTGAACTTCCTCAGAAACTCAAGTCAGATGTAGCATCTGCTGTGTGTGTGTGCGTGTGTGTGTGTGTGCACGCGCGTGCTACTGTCCTTAAATAGTAATTATTCAGCAAAACCAAGGAGAAGTCTTCTGTAAGGATATTTGCTCCTTAAACGACCATTAATGAGGTTGTGAATTGTAGTGTTCCTAGGTCCTTACATTGCTCCCGCCATGCCCGGCTCCGGCCCGGTGGCCTAGTTGACGCCCCCTCGTCCCCAAGGGTGGCTTCTCTCCTCGGACAAAGCTGTCAGCCCCTTCCCTCTGCCCTGTCTCCCGGCGTGGCTGTCCCAGGCCCCGTGGGTTCCCGCCGCAGGGTCTGGAGCCCCCGGCACTTGGAGATCTTGGCCGAGAGGTCCCCTGGTTGGAGGGAGGGGTGCGCGTTCGGGTGGGTAGCCCAGGGCTCGCCCTCTTGGTGGTGCCTGAGTGCGGGAGCTGCGAGGCTCCAGAGGTCAGTGAGGAAGACGAGGCAGGGCTGCTGGTACCCAAGGGAGGGCCCCAGGTCACTGCGTGCGGCCTCGGGACCGAGTGACCTGGGGCCCACGTGGCCGTGCCGCCCCCTCCGGCCAGCCCAGGGCTTTGGAGAACAGCGTGCTCGGGGGGTGAGCTCCGGAGCCGCTCTCCGGGCTGGGAATGTGCCGCTTGCGCGGCCCGGGCAGGCGGGGGAATAGCTCAGGCTCCCGCGGGCGGCAGAGGCCACGGTCACGGGTGAGTTGGCGGCAGCACCAGGGAAGAGTGGTGGGAGCTAGCTTCCCCACGGGGTGGGGGCCGGCCTCGCAGCCTCAGGTGGAGGGTGGGGGGCAGACCCGTGGACCAGACCGGTGGGTGACCCGGAGGGAGAGGTCAGCAGGGATCTAGGCCGGGACACAAGTCTCCCTCCTTCCTTCCCTCACTTATTCGCCACCTGCGCTGTGCCTTGGGCCTCCTGTCGGGCCCTGGGGTGACAGTGAACGTGGCGTGCTCCCCCCCAGGACGGCTCTGCAGAGTCTCTGACTTCTTGGGGCAGCAGGGGCTGTAAACCCGGGGTCCGCCCAGGCCCTAGAGTTTCCAGCAGCCCGTGTGCCTCAGGAGACAAGGGTTTGGGGTGTTTCCGTGGCCCTTCCAACGAAGAATGAGGCCCTGTAGCGGCACAGGCACAGGTGAAAACGAGAGGTGAACGCACCAGTGCTTCCGGACCCGCCCTCATCTGGGTCCCGCCTCGGTCCCAAGGAGGCGGCCCCGTGACCACCAGCTCTGTGTGTCTCAGGACCCAGGCTTGCCCCCCGCCCACGCAGTGCACCCCAGCCTCACCCGCCCCGACCTGCCGCCCGTGTAGATGGGACAGTGAGTCGGAGAGCATTCTAGAGGCTCTGGAATAGAGAGGGCTCTAGGTTTATTGGGGCTTTTTTCAATGTGGTCTAAAGGATGAGGCTCAGGTAGCTGTATTAGGTCAACTATAGAAAATTATCATTTTGTAGGCCCAAGAGGATCACATATGGTTTCATAGGGTCTGACTAATGTTTGAAGGGCATATGAAGAGGACTCATGTTGTGTTGTGCAGTGGTCGCCTCACTCTGACCGAGGCTGTCCCTCCAAGGAAACCTGTTCCACAGTATTTATCAAAGTGTAATCTGAGGGTCCAGTGGGGGTGGGGGTGGGGGTAGGAGTTTAGGTCACTCTTCGAAGGCACAGCCCCAAGCTCTCTGGGTTTGGAGATGTTCTGGGTTCGTTCGTCGGCCCCGAGTATATTCAGCTCTGTTCCAGTCTGTGTGTTACGCTTAAGTATCTTTTGGGATAAGCAGTGTTTATCATCTGCTACAAAATGTAGTTCCTTTTTTGCCCCTGTATTAGCCAGGGTTTTCTTTTTTTTGAGAAACAGAACCAATAAGGAGTGTGTGTGTAATATATATTTTATATATTTAGTAATACATATTTTACATATTTATAAAAAATTAAAATATATTTATAAATATAATTTTATATATATTATATATGAAAGAGTGCAAGTGAGAGATTTTGAGGAATTGGCTCGCAGATTAAGGAGACTAGCAAGGCCAAAATATGCAAAGTGGGCCATCAGACTGGAGACCCAGGGAAGAGCTAATGTTGCATTTTGAGTCCAAAGGCCGTCTTTGGCCAATGTCCCTCTTGTTTGGGGCAAGTCAGTCCTCATGCTATTTAGTCCTTCAGCTGATTGGAGGAGGCCCACCTACATTACAGAGGGCAATCTGCTTACTCAAAAATCCAACAATATAAATGTCAATCGCATCTATAAACATCTTCATAGGAACTTCCAGAATAACATTTGACCAAATATCTGGGCCCAGCCAAACATACACATAAATAACTATCGCAGGTCCTGAAATTACATCTTTCCAATATCCACAAGTTTCTTTGGTTTTAGAGGCTGATGTAGTTAATATATGCAAGGGAGGTTCCAGATCCCATGGGTTGACAGAAAGGCATAAACCTTCATGAGCAAGGCTCAGTTGTGTCTATCAATTAATTATTGTGCATGGAAGAGCCATTCTATGCCCATATTGGACAATGTAGGCCTTACATAATTTATAAAATAGATCACATCTCAAAGTCTTCTTTGCTGCAAGTCAGTTTTGTTTTGTATTTTTTTTTTTTACCAAATCCTCCTTCCCTCCCCCTCCCTCCCTTCTTTTCCTTCCTCTCTCCCTCTTTCCTTCCTTCCTTCCTTCCTTCCTTCCTTCCTTCCTTCCTTCCTTCCTCCCTCCCTCCCTCCCTCCCTCCCTCCCTCCCTTCCTTCCTTCCTTCCTTCCTCCTTCCTTCTTTCCTTCCATATTTATTGGGTATCTAGAGTTTTCCAGGTACTAGGCCAGGCAGTGGGGGATCAGGAATGAAGATATCCTACTATCGTAGTGACTTGGAGCCTGAGAGGGGCCCCTGGTGTAGAGTCAGTCTCCTAAGGGTTAGAATTCAGCCTTAGGAGCCAGGTTCCCTTCCCGTTGTCTGCGGCTGCTTAGCAACACGAGGTCTTACATGCAGCCTGCAGTAGTTCTGGGTTGTCCTTGGGATAGCACCCCATCTTTTTACAGCACATCTTTTCTTCTAAACAGAGGGACCTTGTCCCCTTTCCCTAAAGGTGGGATCGAGGACTGGCAGCTGGGTGGAAAGGCAGACTCTCAGCCTACCTACCCAGTGAACATCTGCATTCTGACAAGGTCTCCGGGGGACTTTGGTGTGTGAAAGTCTCACACATGTTTCCCTTGTCCTTATTTCCCCCAAAGCCCCAAGAAAGTTCTACATAAGATCTGGAAGAATTGCTGGCCTGGCCAGTGGACTAGCCTGCTTGGGCAGATTTTCAGCTGGTGGAAGAGGCTGGACTTTCTTCTGAAGCCTGGCGGGAGAGGGCCCTGGGTGGCCTCTTCTTGGGTCCAGAGAGAGGCGGCCCGAAGCTCCCACGGAGGACGGGGGCCTGCGTCTCTGCACCTACTCTGTCCTCTCCAGGGAGCTCGGGCCAGATCCTTTGCTTCTCCAGGATGGTTTTCTCTTGTATCAAATGGAGATGATAAAAAAAAATCCTCTTTCTGAGTTGTTGGGGAAATTTGCAGATCCGCGGGGTGTGGATGGTGTGTTGGGAGCCAGGTGTGGCTGGAGAGGCTGCATGGGGTTGGGGAGGGGTGCTGGAGCCCGGCTCCTCGTCCCTAAGTGGCGGGAATGCCTGCTGGGTAGGCTGGCCCGAGGATTAAGAGACTGCGTGCACGATGTCAAGGTGACGGCGATTTTGTTCACAACAACTGGCTTGTATCGCTGCCCTGTGTGCGCCGGCAGTGCGCTCTGGCTTCGGGGTGGCCCAAGGACAGGTGGGGGCAGGTCGAGGAAGAGGCGACTTGGGCACTTGGGCGACGTGGCCGTGCTTTCTAGATTGTTCGCAGAGGCACCCCTTATCCCGGGGCACTCGGGCCTGGATTCCTGAGCGAATCCGTGAGAAGCACGCAAGTTAACATGACATGTCGCTAAGTAGATTTCTTTGACAAGGTGTTCTCTCTCCACGGTAATGACAGATGTGAGCGTTGCCATGGTGACAGCCCCGCTGTTGGGAAGCACACAGCACAATGGCTCAGACGGCTTGCCTTCGACTTATGGTTGTGGGAGGTAAGCCAAGCCCCTCTTGGGAAATTTTCGCAAGGGGTCTTTTCCTTCCGGGGGCCGGTTTCCAAAGCTGACTTCGTTCTGTGCCTCTGGGGACCGGTTGAGATGGGGAAACATCGCGTGTGTTTGGAGGGACAGCATCTGTCCACAGCTCACGGTTGGAAGTTCGAGGACTTTTCAAGAATTGAAGGTGATTAGGAAAAAAAATCCCACGAGGAGCAGACCCTGTAAGGGGCCTCGAGGTCGTTTCAACATGACAAGTGCTCCTGGGTGACCTGCTGTGCCCTGAGGGTCCCATGGAGGGGGAGGATGGTTGCTGAGATGTGACTGTGAGTGAGCCGGGGGCCCCTCAGGGGTCAGGGTGGAGGGCCAGACGCGGGGCGGACTGGGCCCCAGGCTTCTAGTGCCGTGGAGACAGCGGGGCGTGTGGGGGCCAGGACGAGTCCCGGGGCCAGGGGCCCGCCATGTCTCATTTGGATGTTTCTGGAGTCGTGGAAGCTTGACTACCCCATGCTCTCCTACAAATGGGCCTGAAGAGCTTGTTGGAAGGTTCTAGAAGGGGAGCACAGCTACTCTTGTCCCCTTGAGCCCGGAAGGTTCCTCCTCCCTCAGGGCAGGTCATCCCCTTCCTCTGAGCAGCTTCGGGAGGGACGCACATGGAGCGGGGGACCCGCCCAGCCAGCCTGATCAGCCTGGACAGCACTGGCGATCAGCAGGGTGACAGGTGTCGGCACGGAGCACCCTCACATCCTGCTCTAGAGACGTGGACCCCCGGGTCTCCCGGTCCGCTCGGGCCTGGCCTGCCGATGTGTCCCCTCGAGCAGATGCAAATCCCCGTCTTGGCATTTCACGGCTTCTGCATCTGTTCTTTGATTTTTCTGTATTTTGTCTCTTTTGAATGAGAAAAAAAAAATGCCCGTGAGAACAGAAGGAGCCAAGTTTCAGGAAGCGCTGCTCACGACTTAGTGGGGAGTAGCACCTCCCTGCCGTCCAGCGAGCTGCCCATCAATGGTTTTGGAGCGGGACCCAGCCGTGACCGGTCACTGATGTCGCCCCTCGACCTTCCTTCTCAGGTGCCAGCTCGGCGCCCACCCTCTGCACATGTTCTCCAGCTGTTTCTGTCCTTCCTCGGTGCAGCCCCGGAGGGCAGCCGCCTCTCCGGAATCCAGAGCAGGCCCCTTCTCCGTCTTGTTCTGCTCCTGGATCTCCTGATCACAGATGCAGAGATCATGGATGGAGGATGGAGAGACCCTCTGAAGACAGCCCTGCCCCAGGGATGTGATTTCCTGCCCTGTATTCAGGACTCCTTTCGTGGGAGTTGAGAAACACAGCGGCCGGGGGCTGCCTCATGGCTTTCCTGTGACTGTTTCTAGCAGGGACGGGGAGGGAAAGGAGATGGCCATCTGTGGGTGCCTGTCCGGACACGGGCCCTCTCCTAGGTAGCCACACACCAGCAAACAGTTGGCTTTGACCTCAGATCTGGGCTGCCTCGTCACACTGCATCGTGGACTTGCCAGCTGGCTTGTGTGATGGCCAGTCAACCGCACATAATCCCACCGACGTGGGCCCAGCGGCACTGCCCACCCCCCCCAACTACAGCGTGTCACCGAGCGCCCAACTCAGCTTGGACAGAGTTAATTTGGATGACAGCTGTGTGAAAGGTCACCCAGCAGTCCGCGTGTGGGCGGTGGGCAAATTCTCACGGTCCTGCGGGGTAGGGGGCTCGATTGGCTGTGCACCAAATCCCAAGTCCCCCTCCCTGGGGCAGACTCACACTAACCACGCTCCCGGCACTGATGTCTATGCTGGATGTCAGCTTCTTATTTTGCAATGAGAACTCCATCTGTCGAAGGGTCCAGAGAGCTGAGTCTTCTGCTTACCCCCGTCTGTGTGGGGAAATCTACCTGGCGAACTCCTTAATCCAACAGTTGACTGGTGACTGTGGGATCAGAGTCCCGGAGCAGGTTAGCAGATTTGAATGCTTAGTGACAATAGGCTTCCATGCATTTCTCTCCCCGATCTCTGTTGCTGTGGGTGCCGGCCATGGGGACCAGAGTCAAAACCCATTCCTGAGACAGACCTGCTTCTCTTCCAGCTCCCTATTTTTCTGGGTTTCCATGGCTGAAAAATTCTCTGCTCTAAAGAACAGTCTCCTTTAGTTATGGCACTCATTGCAGACACTGGCTTGACTTTCTCCCTCTTTCGCTTGTCTTGGTGGCTGGTCTCATCTCCAGGCCAATGGTGTCTAGTGTAAAATTTCCCAAGCCTCTCAGCACACTGCCGAAAAGGACTCTGGGGTCTCACTGAGGTTATGTGTACCGATTGGCGGTTCTTTGTTTTTTGGGGGATTGGTTCTTAGTTCCCCTTTCCTCCTTTGCTTGTTGTCACCGCTCAGCCTGTAGGGAGACCTTCAGAGGGCTTTCGTGAGAGATGAGCGAGGCCGTGAGCCCAGCCTGAGCAGCTGTTGAGGGCAGATGCGGGTTTATGGGGCTGACACTTTTTAGGCTCCTCTTTAAGATGAAAATACAAAATTAAAGACATAGCGTTAGGTACATAAAATGACTACTTATTTAAAAAGGGCCTGCATTAGTGAGGACCTTCAAGTGTTTAGCTTTAGGAAATGCATGAGAAATTGACCTCTGCCCGAGGGGATGACATAGATGGGGTGGGTTTGCGTCCAGAAGATACAGGATTGCCGACAGTGGGTGCTCAGGATGGGGTCTTCAAGGTTATTGTGCCTGAGCTTGAAAGCGTACATTGAGAGGCGCCTGGATGGCTTAGTTGTTAAGCATCTGCCTTCCACTCACGTCATGGTCCCAGAGTCCTGGGATTGAGCCCCGCATCGGGCTCCCCGCTTCTCCCTCTGCTTCTGCCTGATGCTCCACCTGCTTGTGCGCATGCGCTCTCTCTCTCTCTGTGTCAAATAAATAAATAAAATCTTAAAAGAGAAAAAAAAAGCGTATATTGATAATACACGATTCCTGCATGGATTTGCTCTTACACCTGTAAGGGAAGGAACAGTGAGGAATTACCTGGGACAGAAAGGACATAATTCTCCTCTAATTCTGTTGCTCAAGCTGCCGTCTCCCGTATGTAATCCCTACGGACAATTCAGGGCACCTCCCCCGCCTCTTTCTTACCAGATGTAGGTGCACATTTCCCTCAGTATTTCAAACCACGTGTGGAAACCTGCAGTGTGTCTGCCCACAGCCGATCACTTACTGATGAGCACATGGCTTTATTTCAGTTGGTTGCTTTTACGGACACTGTGGTCGTGATTGTCTTTTGGCGAACATTTTCTTGCCCGTTTGGACATCTGGGAATGTTTCTGTGGGGCGGGCAAGTGGAAATGGCACGCTGGGCGAAAGGGCTTACGATCTACCCTGTTGGCAAATTCAGTAAATCGTCCTCCAGGAAGACGACCCCAGTTTCCATTCCGGTGATGGTATAATTGCACTTTTTTCTCTGTGTGCTTCTCCGTGTCTATTTTTGTCAACATGACATCATTATTAGGTTTTTTTGTGGGATACTGTTTAAATATAAATATATATGATTGTTGGTAACATTTTTTTTTTTTTTTTTTTGGCTTGGACTAACCCCAGAGTGAATGCACTCTCCCCAAGTGGAGAAAGCCAGAAAATCCCATTGAACCAATGTTCAAGCCATGTAGACCTTTCTGGCCACCTACCCTGTCACCGCCTAGCTGGTGCCACCATGTTCCTTGGTCTGGGTGACTCAGGTAGGGTCTTCACTGGTCTTCCTGCCTCTGGGAGTGGCTATTTCAGTGATGGCCCTCAGACCATCCTATTACAACTCCTGGGCTCGAGACCCTCCAACACCCCTGCGCTGGCATCTCACTCATCCGTGAACAGAGGTGAAGTCCTGTGAGGCCTGGGCGCCATGTCCCCTCCTGTCCTCTCCCCATTGCTAATTCAGTTTCAGGTCCACTGACCACTCTGCTCTCCCTCTGGTCAGATGAAGGTCCACCATGGGCTTTGGCACTGGCTGTTCCTCCATCTGGAAGGTTCTTCCCCCAGATATTCACACAGACAACCACCTCACCACCTTACCTCCTTCACATCTTTGTTTAAATGTCATGTTCTCAGTAAAGCCTACCCACATTTAAAACTGCAAACTCTTAATCTTTGTGGCTGTGTTTATAGATCTTGATGGTACTTTCGAACATATATAATTACTTACTATTCTGTTTATTGTTCGTTATCTGTCTCCCAGCTATAGTGTCAGATTCTTGAGGGGAAGGCTCTTTTCCCCCACACGGCGAGTGGCTGTGTGGCTGCCCAGATCTCATGTTGACGTGCGCGCTGCGTGTTTCGGTTCTAGGTGTTAGTACGTGTTTCTCAGGTACTTCTTGTTTGAGTTACCGGGGCTGAGTCCACTCCTCGCTGAGAGTCTAAGGGGAAGACGGCCAGCAGCCTTTCCTCTACCCTCTGCCGAACGCTGTACCTGATGGCATGAGGTCTGCCCCGTAGTGCAAGGGTTGCCCCCTTGGGGGGAGAGCCCCTTACTGCTCCTCCGTGAGGAGACCCGCCCCCCCCGGGCTGGGTGGGCTGGGGCACTGCCTTCTGGGCATGGAGCTCCCACTCAGCTCCCCCCGGGGCCCCCCTGCATCACCTCCTGCTGCTGGACCAGGCCACTGTCCTGTCACACGTGCCCACGTTGGAAGGGGATGATGGCAGATTACCTGGATCACAAGGTCCTGGGCCCCCCTCCCTCTCCGCCATCTTCTCCTGGCCCTGTCAGACTTCCAGACCGAAGGGCTCGGGTATCGGGGCCTGTTGCTGGGCCTTTCTCTCCTCACTCCTGTCACCCGTCACGGACAGGAAGAGGAGAGAGACCGGAGGGCTGTCTGTGGTTGAACTCTTCTAGGTTCCTGGACGTGCTGTCGCCTGATCCAGGGGCCGCGCTGCCTCGGGGTGGGGGTGGGAAAGCCAGCCGGTGGTGGAGGCTGTCCCACCCAGCCACCCACACGCCTCTAGTGACAGCGTCGTCCTCAAGAGCTCGCTGGGTCCTCCCGGCAACGCCACCCAGCAGCTGCTTTATTATCTCCCCGTTACACAGATGAGGACACTGAGGCATAGAGCCATTGGAAACGGTCCTAGTCACAAGGCTGAGCCGCGACAGAGCCAGGATTCCAACGCCGAGAGCCTGGCACCAGGGTCCGTGGCCACAGGTCCCCCCCTCGCCGTTCTCCCACACCTCAGGAAAAAACAAGGGCCAAGGAATCACTATGTCGACCTTTAAAAATATCACTAAATGAAGAAGAATTAAATGATCAGAATGGTTTCATTGGTTTTTGATTCCATGAAAATTGTACCATTTCTTTTAAGATCACCATTGAGTCATTGGGTACATTAACAAAAATGTTTGCCAACACTGTAAAAAACCCCTTTTTTCCCCCACTAAGTACAATTGCTTCCGAGGTATGAATTAAGTTCTGCTCACGTGGCCAGACATCGCTCACCATCGGCAACGGGCTGGGTTTCTGGTCCAGGCTTTCCGTGCGGCATGGTGTTTCTAGAAGGACAATCGACAGACACACTAGGAGATTCAAATCTGGGTGTTTTGCAGACATTTTCTTGAAAATAAATGAAGCGAGCCCATTTCTTCAAGAAAAATAACCGACAATACTTGTTGCCAATTGTAAAATTGAAACTTCCAAGTGAAAATTAGAATTTTAGAAAACCTGTATCCACTCCTGTGAGCTTGATAGTTTCCTGAATGAGATTAGCAGTTATGTTAATGCTATGATTTCCGGAGGTTGTATAATGAAATGTGTCGACATATCATTAGATCTGCACAGCTCAATGAATCAATATTTCCCAAATGACCCATGCACATTGTTGCAGATTCATGAAGAGGTTAAAAAAAAAACCCCAATATTCAAAGTACATGATAGTGGGTTTCAATGCAACAGTGTTTGCAAAATTAAATGATATAGTTTCAGATTCTACATTGCAACTAACCTTTAAGAGAGTACCATTTGTTGAGTTTTGGTGGAGTATAAAGGAGAACAGCCCCAGTGATTGGAAGAGCCTATTACCAAGCTGGTTTTTTTTCCAACTGAATTTTCTTCACATACCTCAACTAAAACAACAGACGCACAGATGGAAAGCAGAAGCAGACGTGAGGATCCAGTGGTCTCCCACTAATCCAGAAAATACAAATGGTTGCCATTGTGCTCACTGTTGTTTTTGCTTTGGGAAAATACAGTTATTTTTCTTAAAATGTGAAATTTACGCCGATCTGTAATGAATCTGTATTGTGATTTTTGATGCAAGTTGAAAAATGTTCAAAAATTGTCTCAGTTTAAATTTCTAGTACGGCAAATATCTTTGCAACTGCAACTCACATGAACACCAGCTCCTTGGGGATGTTCAGTGATTTTTAGGATTATGAAGTGGTCCTGAGATCAAAAAGTCTGACATCAGGTGCTTTTTGGAAAAGCCAGCCTTGGTCGAGAACAGTTAAGAGGCTCCCTTCAAGGCCCCTGGTTGGCGATGGCTGTGCTGGGAGCAGGGGCGGGCCTCCACCTGCCTTACCTGTGAACTCGCAGCAGCTCAAACTTCTGCCTCCCGTGCAAAGGGCCTGGACCCTGTCCAGTGTGGCTTGGAGAACCCTGGGCAAGTCTCCTCTGCGGCAGGCTATTTCAAAGCAAAATGTAATGTGGGCACCAGTGTTTATTTCTGAACAATGTGCGAAAAGAGAACAGCAGAATATAAAGTTCAAGAGCGAATGTGCAGTGAGTAATGTGGGTGTCATGTCCCGCGGCCGGGCAGCGGGAGGCATTCCTGGGAGGACTCGGGGGCCACGCCGACTGGGCCTTTTCACATTAGCCTATCCTGTCTGCACCGGCCTGTGTCACCTCAGACTGTCAGGACACGGGGCCTCGGGCACCTAGCTTCCGTGGCAGCTACGTCGGATCAAGCGGTGGTGCGCTGGGGACCTCTGTCTCCCCCCCCCCCCCCCCCCCCCCGCACTTTTCTCCCTGTCTTTGGTGGGTGTTTTACAGGGGAGTCGGATCAATGAAGGGTTTTACCTTCTTCCTCGTTCCTGACAATATTTACTGTGTCTCCGCCCTGCTTTGGATTCAGGGATAAATCAGACGCCACCCCACATGGAAGCACTCAGAGTAAATGGGAATGTCCGGGCGGCGGGAGACGTGCGGGGCCCGGAGATAGCTATTTCCTATGACACGGGGTTGGGGAGTAGCCAGCGTTCATACAGAAGGATGCTGGGGACCATTTCCCAGGTGCCCGGAAGGCTGAGTCCAGGCTGACCCAGAGCGAGTAAAGAGGTGGTGATGCTGAGGACAGGGCTGTAGGTTTAAGGAGGAAAACTCAGAGAACTTTCCTGGAGTAGTTTCCTTGCTCTGACGAGTGTTTCTTTTTGGCTGATCCCGTTGAACACACGTGGCTGCCTCCCGCCAAGTCCAGCTTCAGATGGCTGGAGTGGTCTTGGAGAAGTTCGTTGACAAGAAGACGGGGCACAAACTTGACCTTCAAGAGGGGCCAGGATTTGAGTAGGTGAAGAGGAGCAGGAAAAACATGCAAGGGTTAGAAAGTGTGGTGAGCAGAGGCATGGAAGCAGGAAGAGTCAAGGCATGTGAACCAGCATAACCCAAGCAAAGGAGTTGTGTGGGGGGCAGGTTGGGGCGACAGAATCCAAGGCCTTGAACTCCAGACCCAAGTTTGGAGCCACAGATGGTCTTGGAGTGGTGACAGGGACCATATGTGTCGGGGCTCTAAGAAGGTGATGCTGATGGCGATGCTTGGAAGTGACTGAAGGAGAAACTCCAGCCCTGGAACCACTGGGGTGTCTCTTCATTAGAAAAAGATGAAGAAAGAAGCGCTCTAGGGGGACCAACCGGAGTCGTATGGCGAGGGGGTGGGAGTGAAGGCTGCTGCCAAGTTTTTAGCCCAACGCCAGCGAAATACACTTGTGTTTCCTTACATAGCCGAGCGCGCCGCTGATCTTTAAGAAGTGCTCGTCTTCTTTGGCACTTAGTTTCTGGGAAGAACAGGAGGAAGAATTCTCTCAGGCTGGGAATCAAGTTTTAGCTCACTTCGAGGCTATTATTCTTAAGAACACACAGTGAGGATTTCTGGAGTGAGGGACCAAGGGACAGATAATGAGCTTACGCCTCATACTGTTCATGGACGCCCGTCTCCTCTACGAGTCGGACATGGTGGGCAGCCTGGGAGGCGGCCCACAGCCCCCACTTCCAGGGTCCATGTCCTCGTGCCATATGCTTCCCTGGGGTGTGGCCTGGACCCTGACGACTTGCCTCTCACGAATAGACAGTAGACATCAGCAGAAGTGATGGGACGTCACTTCCGTAACTGGGCTACAAGTCAACTGACCTCACTCCTGCTGTCCCTCTCTTCTGAGAGGAGCGGCTTCTCTAGAGTGAGCTGCCCCGTGGGGAGGCCCACGAGGCAAGGGGTGAGTCTCCAGCAGCAGCAGCCGGCTGAGACCTGAGGCCTGCCAGCAGCCGAGAGAGAGCCGGGGCTCAGTCTTGCCCCAGTCTCTCCCTGAGCTGCCGTGGGCTCGCATCTTCTTTTTTTTTTCTAATTTGTTTATTTATTTATTTATTTGGGGGAGGGGAGGGAGAGCATGAGTGGGAGGGACAGAGGGAGAGAGAGAGAGAGAAGGTGAAGCAGACTCTGTCCTCAGCAGGGAGCCCCACAGAAAGGGGGCTTGATCTCATGACCCCAAGATTGCGACCTGAGCCGAAGCTAGACTCAGACAGTGAGCCCCCTGAGCCACCCTGGCGCCCCACCACGGGCCCTCACCTTGATTGTGGCTCCAGAGAGGCCGGTGGCCCGGGGAGCCAGCTAAGTCCCTCCCACATTCCTGACCCACAGGAACCGCAAGACGACAAACCGATGTTGTGTCAGACTGCTAAATGCGGTGATGTTTGTTACACAGCTGTGGATAGCTCGCACACCCAAACCCTCTCGGTGGTGTCGAAGAGCACCGTGGAAGGCCAGGCTGTGTGGCTTCACGTCCGGGCTCAGCCGTGTACACGCTGCCCAACCTTAAGCCAGTTACTTCTGTGTGTCTCCGTTTCTTCGTCTCCACGAGGAGAGCAAGGGTGAGCAGCTGCGGCGGGGCGATTGTGAGCCTTAGGAAGACAGCCCCCGTACGTCGGTCAGAATGCTGTTAGGGCTCGGTCAGTGTCAGCTACCGCTGTGACTGTTCCCTCCTGCGATCTCAGGGTGCTGCTCTCCCCACACTAGCCTCTCCGGCTCCCAGTGTTTGCGGCATCTGGTCTGGACTTCACACCGTCACTGTCCATTTGAAACCCTCTGAATTGTCCTCTGACCATCTCAGCTGTAGAAACCCTTTCCAACTCACAAGTGTCTCCAGGACTCCGCAGAGTGCTTGACGCAGAGAAAGCAGTTAGGGATTAAACAGAGCGGGCAGTCGAGGATGGAAAAGGCTCAGACGTGACCTCCTTGTGGCAAAGGACACGTGGAACTAATAGTTACTGCGTGACCAGGGCAAGCCTTGTCCAGCACAACAGAACAGGTGCCAAGCAGTCCGCTTTTTTTTTTTTAAACATTTTATTTATTTGTTTTAGAGAGAGAGCAAGTATGAGCCAGGGGAAGGGCTCCTCCCAGCCATAAGGAGGGGCAAGCTGACTCCTCGTTGAGTGTGGAGCCTGACTCGGGGCT
The DNA here is from genome assembly GCA_028646535.1 of Procyon lotor. Classification (NCBI taxonomy): domain Eukaryota; kingdom Metazoa; phylum Chordata; class Mammalia; order Carnivora; family Procyonidae; genus Procyon; species Procyon lotor. Next base: position 112,662,561 of record CM053610.1, read on the forward strand.
CAATCCCACGACCCTGGGATCATCACCTGAGCTGAAATCAAGAGTCATGCTTAACGGACTGCACCACCCAGGTGCGCTGAAGCGATCCCATAACACTGACGGAGGGAATGGGCACAAATGAGGTACGAGCGGGGCCCGACGCACATGCGTGGTGGGAGATGGCGGCAAGGAGGGACATGGGGGTCCTTGCCGGGGCGGTCCCGATGACACAAAGGGCGTACCTGACAGACGGCTGTCACTTGCGTGGAACACGAAGCCCAAGGTGAATTCTGCCGACTCAGTGGAAGTTCACCAGATCTGGTTGAAGTGATCAGAATCTGGCTGGTGGGCAAAGAGGCTCATCCCGTGAGAGGAAGCACACAGCGCGAGCCAGGGGCAGAGCCTGGCAGTGGGCTGTACCCATCCCCCGCCGTGCCCGCTCTTGCCGGGGCTGTGCTTGCGAGCTCGGTTCTCCCTGGCAGTCTGCTCGCTGGGCGGGCCCGCGTGGACCTTTGGCCGCAGGGAGGGAGAAGGCAGAGATGGTGATGAGCAGAGAAAAGGTAGCAGCAGCTTCCCCCCAGGCCCACGGTCAAGTGGGGATGGGCCTTGTCACCCTGTAAACCCCGAGTGCCCTAGATGGTGAGATGACCAGGGGGGCTGACAGTGGGCAGGCCAGGAGGTGACTGCAGGGATATGAGACTCACTGTCAAGAGGAGGCTGGGGGTCTGGCTGCGTGGAGGGGCTTTCCCTGCCGACACAATGGCCGGGAGGGCCACCGGCATTTGGTAGGTGCAGCCCGCCCTCCGCAGCTCGCAGACAATGCCCCAGGGTAAAGCATTACCCTGCTCGAATGCAGGGCCCACTGGGCTTGGGGATGATGAGCCTGGTGGAGAGATAAACGTTAATCAGTTAACCACACAAATAAGTGAATAATCCCAAACTTATTAACAGCTATGAAGACAATGGTACAGGAAGGTCAGAGCTGGGATAGCAGGAGACATCTGTGTGGGGGTGGCCAGGGGGCAGAGGTGGACACAGGGAAGAAGGAAGGTCTTCCTGAGAAAGCGGTGATTAGGCTGAAATCAGAAGGTGAATCGGACATTGGGTTGAAGGGGCGAGGGCTGGGGCAGGTAAGGGGAAGATGGCTCTGGAAGGGAGGGCAGGGGTGAGGTGGGGAGAAGATGGAGGGGAGAGAGAGAGAGGGG
>CM053610.1:112664244-112675247 GCA_028646535.1 Procyon lotor
AAGATGTGGGTTGCGAAGAAGGAAAACAGTGCCCTCCCCCGGCCCATGCAGAATGAAGCTGCTTCTTCTGTGCATGTTTGCTGTGCCCCTTGTGGGTCCCAGACTCTGAATGGGACCCAGCAAGGGGCTGCCTGGTGCCCAGAGTCCAGACCCACACTCCTCAGCAAGGAGACCACCACATCTGGAGAAGTTCCCTAATCTGACACGGGCTGGCGGGCAGGGGGGAGGGGGGAGCTGGGGAGGAGTGGGGAGCGGCTCAGTGGAGTAGCGAGTGAGGGGGGGCCTGTTTCATCCATGGCAGGAATTAGAGGAAGGGGAGGGAGAAGGATGACAGAGTGCAGTGGGGGTGGGGCTGCTGGGCAGGGCCTTGCGGTACTTGGGGCTCATCCCAGACCCATCTCTGTGCTCAGCCTCTGTCTTCTCTTCTGTACACGAGTTTAATGATATTTCCTTTTAACGACTGTTTTGAGACATAAGTGAGGTAATGCACGCAGAGCGCTGGGCACGGCCCTCTCTGAATGCTCTGCACACAGTGATAGTTTTGCATCCGAGGGCAGCGGGGGAGCATGGGAGGGTTTTCAGCTGGTGAGTGATGGGAGCAGAACGTTGTAACCGCCCCAGAAATGTTTCGTCCGCGCAGGCCCGTAGAAGCCCTTTGTCGAGCAGAAGACCCACACGCCACTAATATTTCGGGCTATAATCATGTTTAAGATGTGTCTGAGAAAATATCCTAAATCCTAAAAAGCATGCCTCCCTTTTCTCCAGGGCCATATTTTTGGATCCTAACATCAACAAAAGCAGAATCTGACCACTTTCCAAAGCAGCGTGCCTTTGGACAGAGAACAAAACTGCCAAGCAAGCTTTGGTTTTTCCCTTCCAAAGAGTCACAGGGCCCAGAAGACAAGAAAACCTCGGCTTTCGAAACCCGTGCTTCTTGCGGGGGGGCTGGCAAACCCCTCTGTGCACGGGTGGGGACCGGCTCCGAGAGTCCCCACTCTGGTGGCCCGCTCTTCACGATTGTTGGCTCGAGCAGCTCTGGGCATTGGTGAGGCAACGAGCCAATGGGGATTTGTTCTTCCAAAGATCTGTGAGCCGCAGAGAGGAGAGCCGTCGGGAAGCACCACGGCCCTCGGGATGACCTGGGCAAAGCCCCGTCTCCATCCCCTTTCCATTTCAAGCAGCCTCAGCCTTTATCCATCCTGCACAGGAATGCGGTTCACCTTCTGTGCACCCGTCCTTGGCGCACTTTGCTTAGTGGGAGAGACGCTGTTCATTCAACGGATGGTGGCTCAAAGGCGTGAGAGCTGACAGGCCTGGATGCACTCGAGGAGCGAGGGCCTCGGTGCCGCAGCCGCACAGGGCCAGCGTCTGCTCCCCTCTGACGGCTCTCCTCTCTGGCCCTAGGATTTGCACAACTGCCTGCCAGCGTCGGAAGTCGGGGAGGCGTGGGGTGGCGTTTCAGGTGAGGCACCTCGCAGCACCCCGGTGCCCAGATTTGGAGGTGACACCAGCGACCCAGGTGCACTTGCGGGAAAACGCGTGCAGCTGCTGTCCCCACATCAAAAGCGTGTGGTCCGAGTGTGGGAGTGCAGGGCAAGGGGAGCACTATTCCTGGCACAGGCACGGACTGCCTGGTTCGCGGCCTCCCCTTATCTCGGTTTCCCCGTCTCTCGAGCAGGGCAAGAGCTAACTTTCCTGGTTCCACAAAACCTTGGGGGCAAACCACTTCACTGGTAGAACCCAGCGTGCCGGGGACCAGGCCCTTCTAGTGTGCTCCCCGAGGTTTTCTGAGAATCCCCTGGACACGGTCTCCACGGTGTTTCTTTTTCTTTTTCTATTAACATATAATGTATTATTTGCCCCAGGGTACATGTCTGTGAATCGTCAGGCTTATACATTTCACAGCACTTACCATAGCACATACCCTCCCCAATGTCCACAACCCAGTCGCCCTCTCCCTCCCCACCCCCAGCAACCCTCAGTTGGTTTCATGAGATTGAGAGTCTCTTATGGTTTGTCTCCTTCCCCATCCTATCTTGTTTCATGTCCCCCCCCCACAGCCCCCCGGCCCTGTCTCTCAAATTCTTCATATCAGAGATATCATATGATAATTGTATTTCTCTGATTGATTTATTTTGCACAGTATAATACCCTCTAGTTCCATCCATGTCCTTGCAAATGGCCAGATTTCGTTTCTCTTGATGGCTGCATAGTATTCCATTGTATATACATACCATACCTTCTTTATCCATCCATCTGTTGATGGACATCTAGGGTCTTTCCATAGTTTGGCTATTGTGGACATTGCTGCTATAAACATTCGGGTGCACGTGCCCCTTCGGATCACGTTTGTATCTTTAGGGTAAATACCCAGTAGTGCGATTGCTGGGTCATAGGGTAGCTCTATTTTCAACTTTTTGAGGAACCTCCATACTGTTTTCCAGAGTGGCTGTACCAGCTTGCATTCCCACCAACAGTGTAGGAGGGTTCCCCTTTCTCCGCACCCTTGCCAACGCCTGCCGTTTCCTGACTGGTTTATTTTAGCCCTTCTGACTGGTGTGAGGTGGTATCTCATTGGGATTTTGATTTGTATTTCCCTAATGCCAAGGAATGTTGAGCACTTGTTCATGTGTCTGTTGGCCATTTGGATGTCTTCTCTGCAGAAATGTTCATGTTTTCTGTTCATTTCTTGTTTGGATTATTTGTTCTTTGGGTGTTGAGTTTGATAAGTTCTTTATAGATTTTGGATACTAGCCCTTTATCTGATATGTCATTTGCAAATATCTTCTCCCGTTCTGTCAGTTGTCTTTTGGTTTTGTTGACTGTTTCCATTTGCTGTGCAAAATGGTTCATTTTTGCCCTTGCTTCCCTTGCCTTTTCCACCGTGTTTCTTAGAGGAAGCAAGGACATTAGAAGGAGGGCTCCCTGGTTTCGAGGTTAAGCTTTGCCTCGGCACTGCCTCCCAAGGGCTCTTTCCAACCTACAGTCAGACTCTGCCTCTCTGCTGCTTCACTCCCACTAAGCACTTACGAGAGAGACACCCAGGGCTGGCCCACCATCCTCGACCTTCTGAAGGGAATGTGCCTGCAGCTCAGAGCTGTTTCAAGATCCCCAGCAAAGCTGGCCCCTTTTCACATCCCAGGGCCTTTGCAAACACTGCCCTCTCTCTGCACATTCTTCCCTTCTGATCAGCTTGGCAAACTCCTCTTCATCCTTCAGAACCCAGCTCCTCTCATCCCCTCTAGGAAGTTTTCCCTAGGCCCCTGTATTCCCTCCATCCTCAGGCTCAGCATCGGGGCCCTGGGAGGCCCCGAAGCCTGCTCCCCACCCCCACCCCCAGGCCAGGCTGCCTGGGATGCTTATGGGAAGCAGGAGCCAACCTGCTTCCTCCCATTTCTCTTCCAGACTCCTTCCCCTGCAAGGAGGTCTGGAATCCCCATTCCAGGACCGCCCCCCACCCCCAGGGCCGGGCAGGCCGGAAGCAGGGAGGGATGACTGGAGATAGGCGGAGGGAGATGGTCTTCCGGACGGAAAGCAGCTGGGAGCTGCTGGGACTGTGGGTATGGGCTCCTGGTTGTATCTGTGATCACGTCCCGCTGGTGCGTTGGGTGGCCCAGGGATCGTTCTCGGGAGGGGCCCCTGCCTGTCATTTCAGCACACACCCACGTGGGTGCTTGGCGTCAGTGCAGCGAGCCAGGAGAAGGGCTGAGGATGCCTGGTGCCAAGGGTCCTGCTGCCCGAGCCGAGAGGCTGCCCTCGGGAGGAAGAGCTGGCCGTGAGAAAGGCAGGCCCAAGCGCACAGGAGGTAAAGCCAGGGAGGGAGCCACTGGTAGCCTGTCATCTTTCTGCCCTAGGCTGACAGCGTGTGATACTCCGAGAGCTCTCTAGGTCTGGTTTTTCCTGTTCCTGGAATCACTGTGCATGGTAATTTCTCTGGGCTAGGTCAGAAGTGGCCGTTGGGGAGTGGCTTGTGTGTGTGCGCACATGCGTGTGCGTGTGCATGTGTGTGCATGCATGTGCATGCACGTGTGTGTGTTATCTCAGTTTATAGAAACAGGAAATTTGGAATTTGTATCTGCACCGCGTCCCACGCCACCTTATTTCCTAGAAAGGACAGGGCCGATAGCCTGGGGCTGGACTCCTGCAGGAAGGGGCTTCTGAGTCAGACCTGGCTTTGACCGCTCTTTTCCTCTCTGCTAGAAGGAGGCCCAAAGCTTGGCCACCGGTCCGGGAGGAGCTGGGTGGGTGCCGGCTCAGCTCGGTGAGCTTCTGGACTCTGCTTCTTGCTGGGTCTCTAAGTTCTGGTGGCCTCTGTCCTAGGCCCCGAGTGAGGGGAAGGGTAACTCTGGAAGGTGGGGGGGTTCCCCCCAGCGTGAGGAGGGGCTGGGACAGCCATGGGGTCTGGTGGCTGGGAGGTTCCTGGGATCCCTGAGAGTGAAGCCTCAGGTCCCAGAGGGTTTAAGGTAGTGGGGCAGCTAGTGTCCTTCATAGTGGAGGAAACCGAGACCACAGGCGTTGAGGGACTGGCCCAGGTCCCATGGCTCTCTGCTACTTGGCACCACCAGTCCCCCACTTGGTGGTCTGGGATTCCGGATTCTGGATTCCAAGGCAGGGCATGTGAATGAGCCTTGACCTTCCCCCCTGGCCCAGGGGGCCTCCCCTTAGTGCAGGCGCTCCCGGCCACTCCGCTGGGGCATCTGGGCTGGAAGCCACGGTCATAAGCATGCGGGGGCCTGGCTTCTTGGGTCCTGATGCGGAAGCCAAGCCCGTGGACCTCAGAGCAGTTTGGTCTGGCGTTACGGGCTCAGCCCCACTGGTAGTGGAGCATGTGGATCTCTGTCTCTACCTGCCGATCTCACTCAGCTCAAGAGACCCGTTATTTGGGAGTCCAAGTAAGAGGCTCCCTGATGCGGAGGGGAAGGGGGGCCTGAGCAGCATGGGCGGGTACTGGCTCTGCGCTGCAGGACCCAGGCCACTGCCTGGAGTTCCTGGGACCACAGAGACCAGGCTTCGCCCTGGAACACAGACCTCAGGCCTCCCTACAGCCCTTGCCTCCGGAGGCACCCCCGCCGGCGCCCTGACCTCAGTGCCTCTTGCTCCTGGGGAGGAGGGAGACCCCCGGGAGGGGAGCCTGGGGCCGAGCCCGCAGCGACCTGGAGGCCAGGCCAACTCGCGTTGCAGCCTCCCTGCACCAGTTTCCCCCTTAGCTTGTTCCACTTTTAAAAATAGCTAATGAGGAAATTAATTTTGTCACCCAGATGTATTCAGGAAAAACATGTCAGGGAGAGACAATTAACCTCTGCACTGATGAATCCTCCCCAAATTAATGAAGCTAATATTTGTAGATGTTGAGACATTCTTTTGGGGAGAGGGTTTGTGAAAGTAGGGCTCCCCCCAGGCACAGAAGGAGAAACCAGAGAAAAGGGGAGAGAAGGGGGAGGGGAGGGGGGAGAGAGGGAGGGAGAGGGAGGGGACTAGAGGGGGAAGGGGGGTAGGAGCTGGAGAAGGAGAAGGACCCGCAGAGCAAGGCAGGGAGAAGGAAGGGGGGCACGAGTGATTTCAGGGAGCACCGCTGTGCTATTTTCCAAGAATGTGAAACTTCCCAGGCATTCAGCTGCTGTATTTCGGGGCAGGAGGAGACTTGACAAAGTGAGGCCCAAAATGAAGGGCTGGGTTCCGCTGAAGACGAGGAATGTCTGAGCCCACACCAATGAGGTCTGCTCTCCACTTAACTCTGGGTTCTTTTTCTCACCCGAGGCCGCGGGGAGCCCGGGACCCGGAAAGGGGCTCACCGGCCGGAGGGGCCAGGCCAGCTGGCTTGTGGTTCTGGAACGCCCATCCTGTGTCTCCCGGGACAGTCCCGGAATCCTGTTTACCCTCCCACCCGGCAGGGACATGTCCTTCCCCCATCACCCTTCACGTCCAGCCCAGGACCCGGGCTGCAGATGACAACCCCTTGGACAGGCCAGTCTCTGCCCCGATGAGACCTCCATGCCCCAGGCTGGCACTGGGGAGGAAGGACAGGTGAGCTCACGCCAGGGAGTGGTGCAGGCAGGGGTGCGGGCCGCGGGGCGCCGTGTGGGCAGGGTGGGCGTGAGAAGAACGGGCAGCACCCCCTACCTACGCGCCCCATCATCTGCAGCCTCGCATGGGACGTGGCGCTCCTGGACTTTGAAAAGGAAACTCCTCAGGAGACGTTGGGCTTTGGAGACATCAGCTGGGATGGCCGAGGGGCCATGTGAGCTCTTGGGGTTTGGCTACCCCGACACTGGAGTCGGGGCTGCTGCTGGGGTGCCGACAGGAGGGGGGCGCCCGGGGAACCTGGCTGGCATGCCTCCCTGGAGGTGAGACGGGCCTGTGGACCCGAGCCAGAGATGCTGTCTGCTCCCGTCAGTGAAAAGACCACTTGTTTCTTCATTTCTCCGACTGCATGAAATGCGAACAAGACACAGCATTCACCGATCAAACCCTGTGGAATGACCGGTTCTGGGAAGGTGAGGTCCGGACCGGGGTGAGGGGTGGGGGCCTGTATTGCTGTCGAGGCAAAGGCATGTGAGGGACACATGGGCCTCTCCAGAACACCCCGAGGCAGCGGCAATGAGCAGCCAGTGGGAGGGCCCCAAAGGCGTGGGCCGCCATGCTGGGAAACTGGAAGGCCCCTGGGCAGGACCTAGTGGTGAGGGGCTGAGATGGGGGCTGGGGAGGGGCAGGGGGGCTTGAAAGCAGGGGGCCTGCCTGTCTTGTTTCTACACTTGGAAAACCTCACGGGCGGGTGCTGTGGGCGCAGACAAAAGAGAACCAGATACTACATATCTCAAGGTGGATTTTCTGATGACTGGGCTTCTCCCTGGTCTCATCTTTGCAGGCTGAGGGACAAGCTTGCAGATTGCAGGGAAATGATCGATGTCACCTATCTTGAGTTCAGTTAAGCCATTGCCCTGCTACAGTCAGCCAACCAGCAAAGGGGAGGGATGTCTGTCCTGATCTCCAGGTCCCACGCTGGGTAGACAAGACTCTTCAAGGGCTCACTTGCCCAGTGCCGGTCTCAGAGTGGCCTCCCAGGGCCCAGCCTGCCGGGTGGGAGCATGATCCTGGGATGGAGGTCAGGACACTTGGCAGGCTTTGCAGAGCGCCCGGTCTGGGTGGCGGGGGGGGCCGTCAGCTGGGCAGGGAGGTTCTGGTTGCAGATGGACAATGGGGAACTGTGAAATGGAGGGAAATAGAGCAGAGGGAGTGGGGCCCACGGCAGAGCAGAGCCGGGCGCCGCCGAGCCTCCGCCTGTGCGCTGCGTGCCTGAGCCGCCCTGAGCTGGGCTCTACACCGGCTCATCCCAGCACAACGGGGAGCGCGGGAGCCCGAGGACACTTGCCGACTTCTACAGCGAGCTCTCTCTGCCGCCCACCTGCCTCCCACCCCCAGACCGCTGCCCCCGAAGATTGGTAAAGACTGGAAAATTAGAAGCAGGAGGGAAGTTTGGGGGCAGCTGAGCCTGCAGGATGGCGGTGACGTGTGCAGGAACACGAGGGTTTTTACAGAAGGGGTGTTGAGTGGGTGGTTCTCTCTCTGCTGCTCTGGACAGAACACAGGAAGAGGCTCAGGCTGCAGCTGAAGGGCTGGGTTAGAGGTAAGGAGGGGCGTTTGTCAGCACTGTTGAGCCCCGGGAGCCCGCCTGGCGTGTGAGGCCACCCGCGGAGGCGGCTCGTCTTGAGTCTGGCCTCTGGGGCAGGTGCAGGGCACCCCGGGGCCCCTGCCCTGAGTTCCAGCCCAGCTGCCATGAGCCGGCCCAATCTCAGTTTCCCCATCTGTGTATTAACACAACAGTTCCGACCTTGTGGGATTGCTGCCAGGATCAGGGGGCATAATGCATGTAAAAAAAATTGTATTTTTAGTTCAGAAATACTACGTGAATGCCACCACCATTCGCACAGGCGCACGTCCACCGGCAAGTGCTCCGGGCTGGGATGAATCCCTCGTATCCCGGGGAGCGCTCTGTTCCTCCTCTGCGCTCACCCATGTCCCCCTGCACCTTCCCGAGCTCAGCAGACACCTGCCCCCACCCTGAAAGTGGCCGACAGATAACATCACAATCTGAGGTCACTCCCACCTGGACCCTGGGGGCGTCCCCGGGCCCCGAGGGCAGGGACAGATTATTTCCCCCGGTGGCCCCTCAGTACCCCAGATCCCTCAGTGGGGGCCCCTCCCTCAGGGCGGGGCTGGCCTTCAGCGGGCGGAGCCCTCCTCGGCTCCTGACTCTGCAGACCGCCCTCTTCCCATCCCCCCACACCAGAGGCCCAGGCAGCCTTTGCTGCTGTCAGGGGTTAATCAGCAACCAGGCGGAGCAGAAGGAGGGGAAAGAGTGGGGAAGTGGCAGAAGTTGAAGAAATCTCCCAGGGCTCTGGGAGCAGGGGAGCCAGTTCCTGATTGCCCTTGGCCTCCGGCTCCCCTTCCACCCCACGGAGAGCTGGGTGCCACTGACTCAGCTGCTTCCTCAGGGGTGACGGTGGCCAGGGGTCAAGTGCGTTTCCAAGCTGCTCTGGCCTGAGGCCTCCTACTCAGGGAGCGTAAGAGACAAGTGACACCCTGAGGTTCACAGGTTGGTGGTGCAGGTGCAGCCTGCCCAGCCTACAGGCTGGGGCCCCACTGGGCTCTCCCAGGGGCCCCCCTCCGGCCATGGAACCTCGGCAAAGTTCTTAGTGTTCCTCCTGTTTCCTCAGCAGTAACATAGGTGTCATCAAAGCTCCTCGCTCCGGCTGCCATGATGGCGTGTCCCAACCGCGTGGCTGGGCCAGCAGGGATCTGTGCACTCGTGCTCCTGGAGGCTGGACGTCCACTGTCAAGGTGTCTGCAGGGCCCGCTTCTCCCTGGTGGCCAAGGAGACGCTCTTCCCTAGCTCCTGATGGTCGGCTGAGCACCTGTGTGCCAGGCTCTGTTCCAAGAGCTTTCCATGTCATCCCCGCCGCCCCTGATGACCCTGGGCCTCCTCTCTGTGCTGGCTGGTGGCCCTTCCCTCCTCTTCCCTGCCGGACGCTGACTCCAGCCCCCAGGATGGGGCCCTGGGGCTCCTGCCTAGCTCTTGTGTCCCCTCCCAGGCCCCCTCCAGCTGGACCAGGATTCCGAATGAAGAGTCTTCCTCCCGCTGAGTCTAATAGGTGTGACAGCCTTGGAAACCAGACAGGGACTGACCTGGACTTGTTTTTCTCCTGTCTCGTTTGAATTTTAAGAACCACCTGTGAGGGCCCAGTCCTGGTGCTATGAGATGAGCTGCTCATCTTACTGCTGTCCTGAGTTGTAATTAGGGCCCAGGAAGGACGGTGGCGGGCAGGAGGGTGGATGGCCAGGGCGGGGTGCGTCCAGTGGGGCATTCCTCATCCGAGACCTTCAGCGGCCTTCCGAGGAGACTGCGGCTTTCTAGGGAAGGGGAGTAAAAATTGAGTCAAGCAGCCAGTTCACCAAGGAGATGGTCTGAGCCTTGGCCACACTGATCCTCTCCCCCACACCCCCACCGCGCCCCCAGGCTGCTGTGCCACCCTGCCCAGTTCCGGGGTGGGGGGCTTCAGTGCACTTGCGTCTTTTCGTTGTCTTGGCCAGAAATAGAGTGCTCTTCTCTCAACTGCGAGGCCCCACCTGCTGAGCTCTGCCTTGGCAAAGGGGAGGGCAGTTTTCCTTGGAGAAAAGAGTGGGCACCATCAGCAGGAGGCCCCTCCCTGGCTTCTCCCATCCCCTCTCTCTGTTTTCCTTTCTCTCTCTCTCTCTGACCCTCCCTCTTTCTTCTCTATATGTCTGTCCGTGCCTTTTTTTTTTTTTTTAATTTTTATTTATTTGACAGAGAGAAACACAGCGAGAGAGGGAACACAAGCAGAGGGAATGGTAGCAGGAGAAGCAGGCCCCCTGCAGAGCAGAGAGCCCGATGCGGGGCTCGGTCCCAGGGCCCTGGGACCTGACCTGGGCCGAAGGCAGACGCTTAACGACTGAGCCACCCAGGCGCCCCTGTCCGTGCCTTTTTTATGCTTCGCTCGATCTTTCAGCCTCTTCTCCATCTGTGTTTCCTGGTGTCCCTCAGTCTCTGTCACTCGTGTCTCTCTGCCCCTTGGTGTGTCTTCTGTGCCTGAGCCACACCCCGCCGGCGCTCCCCTGCCAGGCGCAGGGATCTGTGCGGACCCTGGTGGGTGCGGTCCCCTACCAGGGAGGGGACCCTGCTGTGACAGAGCTCTCCTCCCCTCAGATGGAGGACAGCAGGAGCTCTCTGCAGAGATCTCTTCCCCTTATAGGCCCATCCGCCAGGACTCAGCCCGGCACATAAGAGTAGCTGGCAGCCCACTGAGCACTGGACGCCCGCCCTCTGCTCCCCGATCCGCGCACTGGTGCCTACAAGCCTTTGACAGGTGGAAGAGGAAAAAATATCCTCCTTCCTTTTTATTTGTAGGCAACTTGGATTTTGTTCTTGTGTCAAATAAATTAGTCTAAAAAATTATTACGGTTTCTGTTTCAGCTGTGCTTGCCGTGTAAATATTTTAATCCGAATATCGGAAAAATAATTACCGTTTGTGTCCGTGGAGCTCTGAAGGACAGCTCCCTTATCTCCCGGTGGTGGCGGGCGCCTGCACCTTCCAGGCTGCCTTCCGAAGCCGCGCCTTCCCTCTCTCTGCCTCTGACTTTCTTTCCCTTTTCCTACTTCCCATGCCCGGTCTAGGGCTCTGTAAGACACAGCCCTGGCTTTCTTTGGACAGAAAGCAGCCGACATTCATCAAAATCTTCACACATGTCAGACTCTGGGCCAGGAAGTCCTCCCCATCCTTCCACAGAGAGCTCCTAACTCCCCAGGGAGAGAGATAGGATTTGATTGTTCCCATTTCACAGATGGGCAAGCAGAGACTTGTGGAGCCAACAGTGACTTGTTGCGGGTCATGCAGTCAGGAGAGGGCCGCCGGGGCCCACGCACAGTTGTTGGAGGTCAGAGCAAGCAGCAGCAGGGGAATGGCTGGAGGGGATGTGCGTGTGCATGT
>CM053610.1:112680459-112705054 GCA_028646535.1 Procyon lotor
TTTGCAGAACGCCCCGTCACGTTGAGCCCGTCTGATGTTTTTCTCATGGTTGGACTGGGGTTCAGGGTTTGGAGGGGAGACCACGGAGGTCAAGTGTCCTTTCAAGACATCGTGTAACGGGAACATCCCATCAGGTTCTTTATACTGTTGGCGTGGCCTTGAGCAGCAGTGGGCTGGGCTGGGTCTCCAGCGTAGTCACCCCGCGCCCGTCCACACGCAGGGCAGGAGGCTGGTTCCCTCCCCCTCTTGGAGGGCAGTACTGACACAGATGGTGCGGCATTTGCCTGTGAGGGTGAATCGTTTCTTCTCCCTGTTGGTTACTGGTGCCATCCTTTATTGGTAGGGCTGGGGTAGATATTTATTTTAAGCTTTGGGCTGCGTTCCTTCTTTTGCCTCCCACCTCCATCCAGCTGTGTCCGCCCCCGACCCCCAGGCCCCCCACACTTCAGGTTGGTTCCTGGGTCTAAGACATGCTCCCATCCATTTGGTGTTTGGGCGCTTCCTTCCTTAAGAAGAAAGGTACCACTTTACTGGACCCATGCTGGCTTCTGTTTTAGTCGCTTTATTTGCATCTCACTGTTTAATAATAGCCACTCATTTCTCTCAACACACTCTCTCTCTTCCTGTGCAACCCGCAGTTTTCGCTCCTGTCCTGAGCGTGGCGGCACGGGTAGTGAAAGGAGCAGGGACAGGGACGCAGGTGGCCGAGTCTGTCCCCAGGTTCCGCTCCTCACCAGTTGCGTGACCTCGAGGACCAGCCTCCAGCCTCCGATGTGTGACACGGAGACGACCCCGGAGAGCCGCGCACAGGGAGGTACGCACAGACTGCAGCCTTGCCTTTCCTGTCCCTGGCTCTGTCCCGAAGTGACTATGTGATCTTTTTAATTCTTTGAAACTCAGTTTCCCAGCCTGTAAAATTGGGACTGGGCCAGGTGGCCTCGGGGGTTCCCTTGCTGACGTCGTCCGTGGGCTCAGGTGCAGTTGGCTGGCGGGGACACGTGGTGGGGGCAAGAGGACAGGAGAGGGGCCCGCAGCCCAGCCCCAGGGCCAGCCCGAGCCCCAGATCAGAGTGAGCTTTGCATCTGCCGAGCGGAGATGTTTTTTTGCACTAAATGTGATACTGAAAATGTAACGGGCGCGTGACTCGGCACATTGCCCGCCTCAGCCGGCGGGGCCGCCGCTGGGGACCAGGAGCCAGTCGGCTCCAATGGAATGTGCGTGCGCTCTCACCGCACAGCACGCCTGGGTCGTCGGTTCTTAGCTAGTGGGCCCTTCAGCGTGGTGTGTCCGTCTGTCCCCACAGGGCTATTTGTCAACTTCTGTCGAAAAGCGGGATTTACTTTGGGGTATGAGGTTGGGTTTCTGGTGTGACTTTCCGAGGTTACAGGTGCTGAAACCGGGGCCAGGCCTGGCCGTCAGCGGGGTGTGGCTGCTCACTGAGCTTCCGGTGGGAGCTGGGCCCCCGTCAGTGATGTGGGCCAGCTCACCAGAGCAGAAAGGTGGCAGATGGGGAGGGCGGGCTCTGGCAGTGGGGCTGGGCGCGGCTGGGGGAGCAGACCAGTGGCCACAGCTTGTCTGGTTTAGCACCGGGGAGAGTGGCTGGGCAGGGGGGCTGCAGGGAGGGCTGCTTAGAGCAAGCCTGGGTTTCAGTCCCAGAGGAAGAAGGCTAAAGGCACTCACCCTCACTAGGTCACAGGTTAGCGGGAGCCCAGGGCGTTGGTCAAGAGGTCTGGGCTGTCAGGGGAGGGAGTGAAGGAGAAGGGGAGTCTAAGTGTGGTGAGTCTAAGAGCCTCGGTGGTGACGGGCCCAGGACAGCAAAGGAGGGCTCAGGATGTCCAGGCGCGGGAGTGTGTGGCAGTAAGGATGGGATCCAAGGGGACAGGCCGACTGGCCTCCCTTTTGTACACACGGTTGCAGGAATCACTGTGTAGACGTCTTCCCATGTGTGTGTAAGGATGTCCGAAGAGGCGGTGTTTGCAATGGGATAAAATCGAGATAGTGAAGATGTCCACTAGCAGGGGATTGGGCTTAACTGGGTCTGTACGATGGGATACTCTGGGCTTATTGAAAAGAATAAAATAGGCCTGTAGGAATTGGTGTGGAAAACATTGCAACCACACATTGCAGAGTGAGAAAAACCAAGTGCAGAGCACCGAGTAACTAGGTATCGTTTGAATAAAAGGGAGCCTACAAATGGTGCTGGGATATTGTATCATGTGGGATGGGTTTTCCTTCAAGGAGCAGGAAACCCAACTAATGCTGGTTAAAAAAAAAAGGGGGGTTATTTTTCTCATGTAACCCCACACCTGGAGGTAAGTAGTAGCTTCTTACCAAGGTTTTCAGGGACCTGGGTTCTTTCTTTCCTGTGCCAACTCCATGGAACATGTTGGCTTGTAAGTCTTTACCTTTCCTCATGGTCCCAAAGTGGCTGCTGTAGCTACAAACGTCACATCCAAGGACAAGGGATGAGGAAGGAGACTGGTCTGTGCCAGACATAATTGTCTTTTTTTTTTTTTTTTTTTTTACTATTTTTATTATTTGGAAATCGAGAGCTTTTCAGATGCCACCTGGACCCCCTTTCCCCTGCCATGGGCCAGTTTGCCCCCACATCCTGTTGCCTGGGACAGGGCCACTGGCCATGGACAGGGTTCCTGTGACGGAGGCCTGGGTGAGCAGGCTGCTGATGCTGGGAGGCAGACCCCTGTGCCAGGCCCCTGTGGGGGCAGAGGACAGGGCAGGTCTCAGCCAGGTCAGCAGCAGCAGCAGGGAAAGAAGGGAGGCAGGGGTGGGGAGGAGGGGGCTGGCAGAGCCAGATCCCCTCATCTTCCGAACATTGACTTGGTGCACGCTCATGACTTTCTTGCCCCCTCCTCTCTTAGTGGGCAGCATCTGAAAGTAACTTTTTTTTTTTTAAGATTTGTTCATTTGAGAGAGAGAGAGAGAGTATGTGCGCACATGAGTGGGGGAGAGGCAGAGGGAGAGAGAGAGAGAGGGAGAGAAAGGCAGACTCCCTGCTAAACACAGATACTCCTACCTCCCAATGTGGGGCTCGATCCCATGACTCCAATATCATGACCTGAGCTGAAACCAAGAGTCACACGCTTAACCGACTGAGCCACCCAGGCTTTTCCTAACTTCTTAGGCAAACCCATCCCTGCCCCGCCATAGGGACTGACGTGAATTTCTAATTCTGCTCACCAGCTGGACACATGTCACAGATGACACACCATGAGGCAGAAATGGGAAGATGGGCTGAATCAGTCCTTGAACCAGATGACTGGGATGACACTGCAGGAGAGCACAGGACTGTGTGGTTTTGCTTGTCCTGCGGCTGATCTCACTTCCGGCGGGCAGGGGACATTTGTGCCGTGGGCAAGGTCCCCAGTGAAGTGCAGGCCAACGGCCCTGGTTAGTGCTAACTGCATCTTCTCCTGCCCTCGAGTGATCTGTGATGGCCCTGCCCAGGGACGTGTCCTGGACACTCAGGACGGGACCTCCGAGTGGACCAGGGAATGGAAGACGCTGGCCTTGACCTGCTTTTAAAATCGAGCGGCAGGTTTTGCAGAATGGTTCTCCAGCTCTCCATCCAACTATCTGGTGGAGGTACTTCCCCATCAAAGTCCAAGCTGGGAAATACTTAGTGTGAGCCCTTAGAACGTCCCTTTGGCAAAGGATCAGTCGATACCAGGGTGTATGTGCGTTGCTTGCGTGTACAAGAAAACTCAGCATCATGTGAATCTGGAGGCTTGTGAATTGAGAAGCCAGAGGAGAGGGGTGCCCTGGTGCCCCCCAGCAATATAGCGGGATTGGCCGTAGAGTCCAAGAAGGATTCCACAGAGACTCAAAGATTTTTTCCTTAAACTACGAAGTCTACCTACTGCCCAGATCTGAGAACCGAAGGGCACGTGTATCAGTCAGAGCTCAGTGCAGGACACAGAAACCGCTCCAGATGTGTCAGGTGGAAAAGGGTCTTCATTCAGGGGGTTGGTCTTTAGAGAGGGCTGGAAGAGCAGGTTCCAGACTGCGCTACTGGAATGACGCCTAGAAGGCTGCAGAGCTGGCCCTCCGGAGAGCAGAGGCAGGAGGCCTGGGGACTGCCTTCCAAGTCTTGCGGGGACTGAAGGAAAGGTCCCCTGGGCCGCTCCGGAGTCCAGCCCGCAGGGTGATGCCAACAGGTGCTCGATGCCGAGAGCGGATGTGGGCAACACTGATTCTCTGGGAAAAGCCTGACTCAGAAACACCTATGCGTCAGGTGGTTAAATGATGAAAAGCAACCTTTTCTCCCAGGTTTCCACATGTGAATCTAGATGCTTCCGGTCTCAGCTCTGCCATATTTCCTATGTGGCCTTGAACTAAACCTCAGCTGCCCCAGTTGTCAAACGAAGGTGTGTGACCAACTTGCAGGTGGCTGTGGGTTTCGGGGCGATTCCTCACGGTGTCTCTTTGCTCACGCTTTGGGCCTTGAGGGGAGCTAGGCTTCTGAACACTTCTGTGAAGAGCAACTCTGTGTGTCTGGGTTTTCCAGACTTTAAGGGCACTTCACTGGGTGGGTAGTGGGGGGGAGATGGTGTCTGAGAGCTCAGGGAGGAAATTAGGAGGAAGAACGCTTGGGGAAAGCTGTGAAGCCCGAGCAGAAGGGGACTGTCGTCCAAGCGACCGCGTCTGCTGTGAGACCCTTGGCCTCCTCGCCTCCCGGGCTGTGTCTCCTTTGCTGCTTCTGGGGGTGACCTCCTTTTGGAGATGAGGATGGGTGCCTTGGCCGGCTCTGGGACGGAGGGGCGAGGCTGCCGAGACCACGTGACGGTGGAGAGGAGACTGGTCCTGTGAGAGGGACCCTCTCCCAGCCAGAGCGAGGGGCCTTGTCTCCTGGGAAGTTCTGCCCCGAACTGGGCTCCTTCGCTTCTGAAAGGGGAAGGGGAGGGAACCAAAGATGTAGGATGGGGTCCCTCCTGCCCGTCGAGCCAGGGCTCCGGCGGTGCGCTGGCGCGGGAAACATTCGCGGTGTTTAATGACCGACCACCATTTTTGTGGTGTAAATCCTCTCACCAAGCTGCCAGTGAGACGTCACCGAATGCCCATCTGGGAAGCAATGGTCACACTCGTCTCAGCCGTCGGTGCGGGCTGGCTTTAGCGAGCCACCGACATAAGTGGTCCCCCTCATACGTGTAGGTGAAAGCCCCCATTATTCATGGAGGCGTGAGGCGTGAAGAGGGACCAGCCCGAGGATTGTGGAGACAGGCCTGAGGGGTCTTGCCCTGAGGAGGCACTGACATCACCCTGAGGTTGAAGACTGTCTAAAGTCCGTGTGGGGACTGTTCTCCAGAGGAGTGGTTTTAGGTACCACACTAACGACTTCCTATCCAGCGCCGATGACCTCAAGGACTGCTCCAAGTTCACAGAGTAAGTTACTGCTCACGCAAAACTCTCGCCTCAGCTCTGTGAATAAGCTCATTTATTGGACGCCTCGGAGGGAGTGATGTTCCTTCCCCCGGTAGGCCGAAGGGGGAAGACGGGGTGCTGACCCGAGGCCTGGAGAGGAACCCCAGGCTCTCGGCCTACATGGCCTCATTTCCCCGCGCCTCCAGCCCTATCAGAAGCTCACGCTCCCTCACTTGTGGCTTGTTCTTCCTCCCTTCCCTTCTTCCAGACCTAGGAAGGGGCTGGTATTCTGGGGCTTGCAGGGGACATTCAAGGATTGTCCCTAGAGTGTTGGAGAAGCACCGCAGAGAGTCCTTCTGCAGTGTGGCTGAGTGGGAGGGACACGGGGGCATGGGGGTGAGCCGGGAGGAAGAAGGCAGACGACCCCTGGCCTCCTGCCTCCATGGCTCGCTCAGAAGGACTCCAATAGGAAGTGACTCCAGGACCCCTCCCCGTCTCTAATTCTGAGCCTCCTGCACCATGGCATCCTTGGGAATATTGCCTCTAGGAGCAACCCCCACCCCCTGCACATGCATCCCGGGGGAAGATGCTGAGGATACAAGAACTCAGATGGGCCCCTGCTCAGCTGGATTCCCCCTCTGGCACTTCTGAGCTCCGTGACATCAGGCCTGTTAACCTCTCTGAGCCTTGGCCTGCTATCCTTCGCCATGAAGCAAACTGTTGCCATTTTTACCGATATTGATTATGAGCAGGAAGGAGGCCCGTGTGGAAAGGCTAAGCGAGATCATGGAAACGCACCAGGCCCGGGGTAGGCACATGGTTTCTCAAGTCCTAGTGCGTGTGGTTTAGGGCACTGTCATTCCATTGCTTCTTGAGTTTTCCTCTGATAACATTCAGAGAGAGCTGTGCTGCTGGGTGTTTGCTGCCCACGCCAAGGGCTGGCAGTGCCCAGCTGGAGAGAGGAGGACAGGCAGGTGGAGGACGACGGGGAGGAGGGGCAGGAGGAGGAGGAGCCGGGAGCCTGATCTCGCCGTTCCTGAAGGTGTTTAGAAAGTGACGCTTTCTCCCTGCTGAGCTTCCTTTGGGCTGAGGAGTTCCTGAGACATTTGCAATGTAAAGGGCGGCCGTCCTCCATGACGCAGGGGACCAGATACCATCGGAACAAGAGTATATTTAGAAGACAGGAAATAAGCCCTCCAGCCTGCCTTTGACTTTACCGCAGGCGTTTTCGCCTTGTGAGCGCCCCGGAGTTGACAGAGAGGCTGCAGGGCCAGTGAGAGGAAATGGCTCAGGGCCTTCGAGTTAATGCATCCTTTTTTCCCTTTTTCTCCTCCTCCTCTCTCTCTCTGTTTCTGTGCTTGCAGGCTCTGCTGGGGTTGTCCCGACGTGATGGGGAGAAATTGCTAGGAACTGAGTCATGATGCTGGATTTCTTTCAGCTGGGTCGCTGATTAGTAAACCTGGTTCAAGAATGGGAAACTGCACGGCGCTATTTTTAAGTGCTGTCAGCCCTAGCGTTCCTAATTCCTAGAACAGACCCCAATTGCTTCTCTGCCTTCGAGTGCAGACAAACATTTAGCAGCTGCGTGACCTTTGGCAAATTAGACTCGCACGCGGGCTGGTGTGCTTGTCTGTAAAGTGGGGCTAATGCCACCTCCCTCGGAGGACGTGATGACCGTGTGCGTCTCCTCCCCGCCCCTGGGGCAGTGCCTCTGGTCACCGCGGGGGGCAGACGGACTGTTCCAGAACCCGCGCGGGCACGGCTGAGTTCCCCATGTGTCAGTCTACTATCCACCGTGGGCCGGCTATTGGAAGACCCAAACTGAAACTCAGACGTCATCAGCCAGGGGAAACTCGGCAACTTCGTTCAGTAAATAAGCATTTGCCGAGCCCCTCTGTGCTAGCCCTGGGGAGGCCGCTGGAGAGAAGCACCCCGGCCGTGGCCAGGGACTCCGTCTGGGGCGGAGGCAGGCACAGCGATAAGGACAGCGGCAGTGATGAGTGGGAGGCACTCGGGGTGGGGAGGGACATCGGACTCAGCCCGGGGACTTTGGCAAGGGCTCCTGCACAGACCTCACTGACCATTTGTGAGAGTCCGAGGACACCCAGGATGCAGAGGCGTGAGAAAGGTTGGGGACAGCGGGTCAGGGAGTGTCTATAGGGATGCTCGGGGGAGACACAGTCTCTCAGAATAAGCCGTGCGGGATACACAACGTTCCTAGAGAAACAAGGCACGTGTCTAGTATAAACAGTTACTATCAGGTTCATGTTCACGGAGCTCGGTGTAGCAGCTTCTTGGGGTCCGGACTGTCACGGCCCCCAGTTTGCAGATGGGGCTCAGATGCATGCTCCAGGGTTTACAGTGGAGAGAGGGCAGCGCTGGGATGTGACCAGAGGTGGCATCAGCCTCTGTGTGACGGGCCAGCGCGAGGCTCACCTGTCCAGTGTGCGGGGAGAGAGTGGGATTAGTTTTGCCGCAGGATACTCTGTGTGCTTCACAAAAATCCTTGTCAAAGAACTTTCGCGGATTGATTGGTCCCCCGCAACATAACTCAGTGGGTCCCAGGACACTGATTTATATTATGCGTGAAATAGAATACACAATTAACTATAGTGTATATAGCATAATGGCTGTTTTAGTTAATTTCCAGCCCTACAGCTTTTTTTGCCAGAGGGTCAGAGTTGAACTCGGATTAGTCTGTGTAGCTACTGGTTAGCATTTTCCCTAAGTTCGGAGAAGGGGGGACTATGGAAGCGATGGGAAGAAGGATCGTAGCTGGGTCCTGACCCTGGGGAATTGGCGTTTGATTATTCTAGAATGACCTGGGAGGTCCAGGTGTGATAGAATGCAACGGAAGTATAGCATCTCGAGCTTAGGAGGCTGGAATGCTGGCAAGGATGCCCCCTGCCCAAGGGGATGGCTGTCAGTCAGGAGAGAGCCATTGTGCACGCTCAGGGCGCGGGGACCGCCAGCAGCAGCAGCAGAGGTGAGGAATTGGGAGGGTTTGTGGACGTTCTTTCTCATGGGCAGGAAGCCGAACCTGAGGCCGTGCTCTCTAGCCGAGTTGGGTCCTGGGACACGGGGCCGGTCAGAGCACCTCGGGGACCCGTCAAGACCCTGAAGCCCATCCTTATGTTTTGCTGTTTGTCTGGAACCTACTGGGCTGCCCACCTTTGGTGGTGCGTGATGGAGGTGAAACGTGGAGAGTGCCCCCAAATTCTAGCCGCGTGGCCTCGGACAAGCCACGTCCCCTCTTCGAGCCTCCGTCCAGGGGACGTCTAATACTATTGATGCCTCTCAGCGCAGGGAGAAGGGAACTACATGAGATATTTACGGAACGTGCCCAGCACAGTGCCTGGCATACAGAAGGTATGTGATAAACAGAAACTATTATTAATAAACACAGCAGTTAAGGATAGTGGATTTGGTTTCTTTAAGAGAGCTGTCTTGGAGAGATTTTTCCATCCTTCTGTGCTGCTCAAGAGACAACTAAATTCCTGTTTACATATAAACCTAAACCCTCTTATTCTAACTGTGCCACCACCTTAAAAGACATATATTTATGCTTTCGGTTTTAACTGTTCATATGTTTAAAAGCGGCGTGTACTTCCAGAGTGATTATGCTAATGTACATAAGGAGTCTAACAATTGCACTGGCTCCACTAACCATCTATTTGAACTACATTGTGCAAATAAGATGTTATCTTAAATAAGCTCCTAATATAACTCAGTAATCACTATAATGCTTTTTGGTGAAATTGTGGTGTTATTACTGAATTTAGCCATGAGTCGCAAATACCGAACCTTGGAGCGAACACCAGCAGGGCCCAGTTGCTGCACTGCTGCCCCCCGCCCCCGAGGAGCTAGATGTGGCTGTCCTTGTGGGCTGGGAGGGCCGGGCCGGGCTGATGTCGTGCGCGATCCTGGGACCCGACACTCACGGCGGTAGGTAAGCCAGTGTGAAGGATTGCACCTGCTCGAGGTTCTCCTTTCCCGGAAGCCTCATCAAAGAGAGGAAAAGGAACTGTAAATACAGCCCGGTGTACCCATTCCTGTGACAGCAGGGACAGGAGTGGGGCTCAGCCTGGCTCACCAAGCGGAATACGGACCAGCAGCGACTGCAGCCAGCTCTAAGCCTCCTCTGCCGGGCAGGCCGCACCTGCATTGCCTCCTGATGCTCACGAGGAGGGTGAGATGGGGCTGTGGGAACTCTGGGGGCAGCTGGATTTCCTTGACTAGCTCCAGGGTGAAAGCGGCGCTCAAGTCTCAAAGGTGAAACTAACCATTTGTCCTCACATCTCATTAAAGCAACAGGGAAACAGAACCTCCAGGTAAAAATGGAGGGTTTAAAAATATGCCCTTCCTGCCTTTTAAAAATGTTAACAGTTGGAAGCGTTGGGCTTAAAAGAAGGAAATGAGAGCCCCACCAGGAGAATATAAGGAATCACATCCATCACACTTCCAGGAGAACTTGGGAAGCCTGGGTCAGCCAAGGAGTCTGAAGGCCAACGTGGCCTCCAAGTTCAATGCCTGGCCGGGGACGCTATGGAAGGTCACTTCACCTCTCCGGGTCTGCGTGGTCATGAGGCGAGGTCAGGGAGGTGCTGTCCAAGGAAGTTCACTGCCTATTAAATGAGGGGCACCACGAAGCCCTTTCTAAACTGCAAAGCGCTTCCCACGTTTCTGGGGCTATTAGAATATCTGCAGAGGCCAGAGCCGAGTAGACCTCGCGTAGGTCACCTGCTTGCCAGGGTGTGTGGGAGGAAGCTAACCTAACATGCAGAGCCGCACCCCGCTCTCCGTGGCATTTACAGAAAGACTTGTTACAAACGATCGCGCGGTCATGTGCCTGACGACCTTCACGGGCACGCGCCTGTTGACCTTCACGGGCATGTGGAGACAGTCGTACTTACGGAGCACCTGCGCCCGGTCCCCCGGAAGAGGTGCCGAGGGTTTATACGATGGGTCTCCCTGTCCATATTTTCTTTCACAAACTCATAGAAATTCTCAGAGGCTGGCCGGGTTTGGTCTGGAGGTGGTCTTAGGCAGAGGACTTGAATATTTCAGTGTCTCAGAATCATCTGGGATTTAATTTATAGGATTGCTGTAAAATTAAAACTTCCAAGGCACGTGTAATGTGTGTCTTCAGGTAGCTTCCGTGTTGTGGGGAGACCCGTTTATATTTTCCCTTGTTCGGGCTCACCATCCCTCCTGGTCCTCACCCCAGGGTGCTTACCAATGCTGACTTTGTGCCTTAGGGATTTAGTGTTAACGTCCCCATTTTACAGATGAGGCTACTGAGGTGTGGTGAGCCTTAAATGACTTTTCAGAGGCCGGAGCTGGTCACTGATCCACGAGCCTTTTGTCTTCCAATCCAATGCTCTTCCACAAATAAGCGAGTGGGGACTTTATTGGGGCTGGAATCCAATTATAGGGCTCTGGGGAGCAGAGAGCATGTCTTAAAAGGTGGTGGGAGGGGCAGAGGCTGTCGGCTCAGGATGAGCACGGGACTCCGGCCTCTAACACCCATTTGCTCTGAGATCTAGGAAAAGCCTGACTTTCTCATCTGTAAAATAACAGTTTGGATGATACTGTGGTCTGATTTGTGTATTCTAGATTCATACACTGAAGTCCTACTTCCCGCTAACTCAGAATGGGACTGTATTTGGAGGATGAGTTTTTAAAGAGATGATTAAGGTAAAATGAGCTCATACGAACAGGCCCCCTAATCCAGCAGGACCGGTGACCTTGCAAGAAAAGGAGATTGGGACACAGACACGCACAGACGGCTGACCGTGCGAGGACCCCTGGGAAAATGGCCACCCAGAAGCCAAGGAGAGAGGCCTTCGAAGAGCCCAAGCCTGCTGATCCCTCAATCTTGGACCCGGCAGCCTCCAGAACTGTGCGAGAATGGATTTCTGTTGTTTAAGCGGCCCGGTCCGTGGTGCTCCTCTGGGGTGTCTCTGGCGAGCCAGGACCGCACGACCCTATGTACAGACGAAAACTCTCCTGTCGAGAACCATTCCTTGCTGTTGGCCGCCCTGGACCCTGCAACGGTCCGTGCTTGTGCCGGGCGGGGCGGCGAACAAACAAGATTGAGTCCCCAGGGGTTCTGGGAGCCTGAGGTCTTGGAGATGGCCGTTAGGGGGTCCCGTCGCTGGGCTTGGAGCCCACACAGGCGCCATCCGTCTGGGCCAAGCATCTCGCAGGTGGGACTCTCGGGCCTGGGCGGGAGTGTGGTCTGCCGAGGTGGGGCTGACGCCGGACCACCCACCCCTTAGGGCACCACTCGTGGTATTTTACCCCAGATTGCACTCATGTGGAGAACAGAAAAGGAGAAAAAAGAATTCGCCTCAGACTCAGAAGCACCTAACACAGAGAAAACAATACCCCTAAACCCCAGAAGTCTTCTCTGGATGCAGTCGCTTGTTTGCCAGGTTCGTTCTTGGCTGTCTGTGGGGTTATTAGAACCAGTTAAACGTTATCATCCGCTCATTGTGTGAGAATGACAGCAGAGGTCAGAGAAAAACACGCTTATCTCACCTCATCTGAAAATTACCCTCATCACCGGCATTGTCTGTGGACCAGATGAGCCGTTGGGGGGGGGGGGGGGGGAATCTCAGGGCTTTCGTCAGGTGCACGGGGCTGAGGCCGGGCTGGCTGTGCTCTGCTGCCTTCCACGGAAGGGGCTGGATGGTTCTGCAGCTGTGGAACCCCTCCTAGACCAGGGCGCCTCAGCCTGGCCTTTCTGTAAAATGGGCTTAGGGACTTGAGTTGGATGGAAGCCAGATGAGCGAGATCAGACAAGGGCAGTTGATGACCATGACCGGGGTTCAACTAAGTTCCACAGACAGTGACCTTCGATAGCCGGGGACCGACTGTGCGTGTTTACCTGTGGGGTGTACCCAGCTCTGCAGGGCTGCTCAGCCCTTAGAGAGAAAATGGAGGGGCACAGGGGCTTGGGGACCCGTGTGGCTAGGGGATGGGCTGAGCTGCGATTCACCTGTTGCAAAGCTGAGCCTCTTCATTTGACCACCTTGTCCCCACTGGAGCGTTTGCCAGTGTCCCTGACCTGGGGGGTCTGGTCCCTGACCTGGGGCGTTCATAGCAGCGCATCGCCGGTGTGGGGCTGGTGGGAGGTAGAACAGGGGGCACAGGTCTTTAAATAATGAAGTATGTGTCTAACTAAAGAAGTAATACTCGTTGCTGCAAATTGTAATTACGTGTATTTCTACGATCAGAAGTTCGCTACTGTTACCTTTGATACCTTTGGTACTGGTCTCCTTTCTCCTACATATTAATTTTCTTACCCGGTAGCAATTGTCCCTAGGTTGCAGGCCTCAGTAGATAGGATCAAAATTTCCCTCATTTTCCATTGTATTCCTCTGAACAGACAGTGCTCAATGAGGGTTTTAAGTAAAGTTGTAGAACAAAAATATATATCCAGTCTTGTAGGCTCTTGTTCTCATTTAAAATTAAATGTGTTTTCCTACATGGTTACCTTCTTTTTCTAACTAGTGTCTTTTAAATAAATGCATAATTTAACATCCTGCGCCCTTTCCCTACCCTTAGACAGTTAGGTGTTTTCTAGTTTTTCAGAATATGGTGTCTTCTTAGTAGATAATGAGGCAATGAACATCTTTGCACATAAAGCTTTATTTCCATAGTCCGGGATATCTCATTTGGATGGATTCCTGGAAGGTACTTGACAGGTCAAAGCGTATGAATGTATTTATTTCAAATCCTCTGGTGCAGATGGCTACAGACAATTTTTCAGAGCATAGCATTGTGTCGTCCTGTACTCCCAGCGCTGGGGCAAGAGGCTCAGGCAGACGGAGTGGGAGGCCTGGGGCCTACACAGCTCTGCAGGCCTGCTTACCGCGTGGCTTACTATGTGCCAGATGGAGGGGCCCAGGGTCGCGTGAGTCCGGCTTTGTTCCTTGCAGGGGACTGCGGTAAATCGATTAACCTCTCTGGGCCTCCGTTTCCTCATTTGTAACGTGGACACGATAGTGATGGCTCGTGAGATTGTGGTGAGGACCAAAGAAAGTTTGTGACTGTGCTTCATGGCCCGTGAGACTCTGAAACGTGAGTTGTCTGGGAGAGGGACCTGTGGTCAGTGGGTACTAAGCCTGCAGCACCCTGGGGTCGAGAGATGCGGCATCCCAGGACTGAGGGACACAGCATCTGGGACGTGGAACACAGCACCCTGGGTTCAGATGTGTGGTCCCTGGGGCTCAAGTGTGTAGTCCTGGGGCTCAGGCATGCAATACCCTAGGGTTCAGGTATGGAGTACCCAGGGCTCAGGTGTGCAGTACCTGGGGTTCAGGTGAGTAGTAATCAGGGATCAGGTATGCAGTCCCTGGAGCTGAGGTGTTTAGTATCTGAGGGTCAGGTAAATAGTCTCAGGGTTCAGGTGTGCAGTACGCGGTGCTCAGGTGTGCAGTACCTGGTGTTCAGGTGAGTAGTAATCAGGGCTCGGGTATGCAGTACCCGGAGCTGAGGTGTGTAGTATCTGAGGGTCAGGTAAATAGTCTCAGAGTTCAGGTGTGCAGTACCCAGGGCTCAGGTGTGCAGTACCTGGTGTTCAGGTGAGTAGTAATCAGGGCTCGGGTATGCAGTACCCGGAGCTGAGGTGTGTAGTATCTGAGGGTCAGGTAAATAGTCTCAGAGTTCAGGTGTGCAGTATGCGGTGCTCAGGTGTGCAGTACCCGGGGCTCAGGTGTGCAGTACCTGGTGTTCAGGTGAGTAGTAATCAGGGCTTGGGTATGCAGTACCCGGAGCTGAGGTGTGTAGTATCTGGGGGTCAGGTAAATAGTTTCAGGGTTCAGGTGTGCAGTACGTGGTGCTCAGGTGTGCAGTACCCGGGGCTCAGGTATACAGTACCCGGGGCTCAGGTGTACAGTACCCGAGGCTCAGGTGTGCAGTACCTGGGATTCAGGTAAATAGTAAAAAGGATTGGGTATGCAGTACCCGGGGCTCAGGTGTACAGTACCCGGGGCTCAGGTGTACCGTACCCGAGGCTCAGGTGTGCAGTACCTGGGATTCAGGTAAATAGTAAAAAGGATTGGGTATGCAGTACCCGGGGCTCAGGTGTGTAGTATCGGGGGTCAGGTAAATAGTACCTAGGGCTCAGGTGTGCTGGGCTTGGTTGTGCAGCACCCGGGGCTCAGGAGTTAGTCCTAAGACTGCTACGCTGTGTGCGTCTGTCCACCTCCTCAATCCGGTTGAAACCTGAGCTCCGGCTTCCATGTGTTCCAGTTCTCTGACTCAGTTTGCGGTTTGCTCCCCGGCCTGAGTACACAGCCTCCTTGTTCTGCTACTCGTGGCTTCCAGGCCACTGTTTGCCAAAGGATCATGTCAAGAAGCAGTTGGAAATGAGCAGCGAAACTTCTTTTTCTGGTTGGATATAGCAACATCAAAACTATCCCAACAAATCTATTCCCAAAACCATAGAGGGAAAGGAGGAAACAGACAAAACACATGCTGAATGCAGCCCCTGGTTGGGGGCGGTGGGGGGGGGGACAGGTCACAGGGAGGGACGAAGCCAGCAGAGTGTCACAGCACAGAGGGAGTACACACCTAGGGAAGGAGTTCTGTTTCCCACCCTCCATCCCCCCTTATCTTCCCTTCTGTCCTGTGTGCTCCTTTATGCAACGTGTGCTTGTGGTGGGAACACGAGGACTTGGAGAGGCCTGGCTCTTAGGGGCTCTGGGTCTAGAGGACACGCCCGCGAGGGAATGTGTGCTGGGGATACCACTGGGCCCGGGCTTTGACCCCGGGC
The DNA here is from genome assembly GCA_028646535.1 of Procyon lotor. Lineage (NCBI taxonomy): Eukaryota > Metazoa > Chordata > Mammalia > Carnivora > Procyonidae > Procyon > Procyon lotor. Next base: position 112,695,623 of record CM053610.1, read on the forward strand.
GGCGGGTGCTCAAGGGTGGCCCCAAGTCCTCCCAGAGGCACGTGTGGTCATGTCACATGCTGTGCAAAGGACAACAGCATGGGGCCCGTCTGTGGAGAGTGGACTTGTCCCAGAGGGAGGAGAGGCCTCTTGGCAGGCAGGTGGGCTCTCGGGGGGAGGGGGGGCGCGGAGGGGGGGCTTGGCGAAGGGAGACACTCAAGTGCCACTGCACCAGGTTCTACTCTGACAGGAGTCGCCGGGCTCCAGAAAACCTCTCTCCCAGCTCCAAAGGGGATTGCAGAAATTCTTCTGCGGCTGTGCTGAGAGGGTGAGGCACTCTCAATATCCAGAAGGAAGCGGCTTGGCTACTCAAATACAACTTCTTCCCATCTCATCGGCCTCAGATCTCAGAACAGAGCTTTCCCAGTCGGTGAGCACTCTGACCGTGGACCCCTCCTTCGGGAAACCAGAGCTTCCCCGTGGGGGTCTGCGTTATCACGTGTGGGGACCCACCTGCCCTTTCTTTCTCCTGGACTTTTGGAACCACGCCTGGCATTCTGTAAAAACGCACCGGTACTGTAGATTGCTCGAAAGTTCCAGAAGAAGATCCATAACTACATGGATGGAGGGCTTACTATGTGCCAGGCACTGGGCTTGCACGCTGAAATTTAGTTTTCTGAAGGAACCTGTGAGTGAGGGATGCTACCTCACCATTTTATAGATGTGGATCCAAAGCTCGAAGATGTTCAGTGACTTGCTCCAGATGACGCAGCTCATAGTAGGCAGAGCGGGAATCCGCTTCCGGCCCAAGATGCAAGGACACGCCCCCAGCCACGCCTCCGCGCACCTGCGGGTAGAAGGACAGGCCCTGCAGCAAGTGCGGGATACATAGCCTTTGGGCGGTTCTGCTTTAAGGAGCTGGAGGTGTCAGGCCCAAGTTTGCAAGCCCCTCCATTGCTCATCAAAGCGCCTGTGGAAACGACTTCATCTGGGCCAGGCCCTGGAAACAGGTGTGGGTCAGAGGCACAGGCTGACCACTTCTGAACGTCCGAAGGAAGATCGACCCAAAAACGAAAGGGTTAACACTGTTACTGGTAGACTAAGATGTGGCAGAGGTCTGAGGGTGGAAAATAGACCACAGAGAAATTTGGCTCAATCAAAATAAGGGGCCCTGTTAATAATGAGATCAATGATACATGTGGAGTAAAGCAAAGAGAAACAGGCTCAGGCCTTCTTGAATTCTGGCTGCATCACGTGTCAGTGTGAGCCTGGGGTTGCCTTAATTCTCTAGAGCTTCACCTGTGTCTTCGGTGGAGATGGTAACGTAAGGGTAACTCACAAGGTACTCGCATAGATTAAAGAGAAAATAAACTCGGAGGCACCCGGACTGGCATATACCAGGAGCTCAGCAAATGGTATATTTCCTCCCCAAGACTGGGAACTAAGAACGGAATCACCTGGGTGGGGAACGTGAGGGATCACGGAGGACTGTAAGGCCGAGTTAGATAGCCTCGTGGTGGGACAATGCGTGAGAAGGACGCCGTGATGCGGGGCCTCCCCAGTGCGATGTGGCTGAAGCCAGAGCACGGAAGCATCCTTGCCCGAGCTCTGCTGGACGGCCCGGGCCTGACGTGGGCAGCAGGGGGAATTTCACCCTGAGAAGCAGCAGCCCTCTTGCTCATCGGCCTCCTGCCCGTTGAGGATATTTGCTGTGTCAAGGATGCGGCACACGGAGCAGAGCGACAGGAATGGGGGATGATTGCTGTGGTTAGGATCCTGGTCAGGGGACGGACACTCATGGGGAGCCCTGGGCCTGACCTTCCATCATTGCTGGTAGTGAAGCCGGGAGGATGGGGCCCTGGCCTGAGACGGCACCCCTGCCCTGGAGCTGGAGAGGAAGATCTATTTACATCAGGAGGTCAATAACAATAGGGGACTCTTTAGGACTGGGGCAGGAAGGGAGAAGCCCAAAGTGGGCAGGATTGCTTTGCATTGTGGTTTTTGGGAAATGGATGTGCTCAGGGGCCTGGAATTGCCTACGGGATCTGGATGTCTAGAAAGCGGTGAGGCCGGAGACCCGCGCAGAGAGGCTGTAGGGTGGAGGGAAGACAAGAAGGAGGACTGGAGACAACGCAGACTTTTTTGGGCTGGGGCTGGGCGGCTCCGGGAGGGAGTGGGCAGGAATGGGGCCCCGCCACCCGCGGTTGACACACAGGAGCCCAAGGCGGCACGTTGGACAGGTTGGGAACACCGGGAACTTTGGACTGACCCTGACCCCTGGAAGGGATGCCACAACCCTCCCCTGATGATGGCTTACCGAGCACCAGCCAGGCGGCAAGCACTGTGCTCGGGGCTGCGCACACACACTGTTTGCAAACCGGCTTCTCGGGGAGGCAGATCAGTCTCCACCACCCCAAGGAAGTGGACACAAAATGATGAAGTGGGTCGCTCGGTGCAGCGGGTCAGCGAGGAGCTCTGGGCCACACCCAGACCCTCCCTGTTCCCCAGCCCGCCCCTAGCTGGTGCGTGACGGACCCTTCCTCATGTTTGCGGGGACTGGGACGTGTTGCCAGCCAGCCCCTCTGTGGCTCAGCATCTGCCCTCCCCCTGGGCGAGGAGCCATCGGCCAGAAGCTGCTCCCCGAGGAGGGGGCACCGGGAGGCTGTTTCTGTGCCCAGTGGGTTCCTTGCAGAAAGCTGGGCAGTGGGTGCGGAGTGAGGGACTTCCGCAGGAATCCTCCAAGCTGGAGGATTCACAGGGCTCTGTGCGGGCCACCGGCTCGCAGGGTTCTCGCTCCTAGATCCAGGGGCCCACTGCTGTCCAGCCGAAGGTTCTACTGCGTAAGCTCAGACATTGGCCAGGTGAGACTCTTCCCGATTCCTGAGGTCTCCCCACCCCTCTCCGCCTTCTTTGGTCTAGGACCAGGAAGCATTCGTGTCTGCTGATGTATCAGGTTAAGTATGTGTGAGATCCCTCCTCTGTATGAAACATTTATGCAGCTACTACTCGGCAGGGACCATGGGGGAAAGTAAAAACTCAAATGAGCCTGCAGGAAATGAAAAGAAATAAAATTATGTATTATTCTGATATAAAGCAGAAAGTAGTAAAGTCCCTTAAGAGGAATAAAGGTTGGGGACGTGGAGTGCGGTTTCTTTGTGACCGAGGCCGTATGAGGAAGCTGTCGAGAGGCTGTGGGTGAGCAGTTTTGAAAGCGCCTGTGAGAATGGGGAAGGGCTCTCCTGGAGGAAGGAACAGCGTGCGCAAAGTGCAGAGGCGGATTTGGGAGGGCGTGGAGCACCCTTGGGCTGGTGCCTCAGGACGGGGTCAGGACCTCGGTCCACAGAGGTGCCTGGTCCTGGGAGGCCTTGGAAGCCAGACTGGGTTGTGGGCTTCACTCTCTGAGCAAGAAGCAGCCCCTAGAAGATTTTGCTGGCTGTCAAGGGTGACACTGATGAGGTTCTGACTCGCAGCACCTCGGAACTTGACCCTCATTTGGAAATACGGCCTTGTAGATGTAATTAGTTGAGACGAGGTCACGCTAAGCAGGGTGGGCCCCTGGCCCCGTGGGACTGGTGTCCTTGTGAGAAGAGGAGAAGAGACGCAGATGTGAGGGGAGCTCGCCACGCGACCCTCAAGTGTTACAGCTTGTGGCCAAGTGAGCGTCTTGCCTCACTCGGGCTGCGCTAACGAAATGCCGTAAACCCTGTGGCTTGTCTAGCACAGAAGCTGATTCCTCCGAGTTCAGGAGCTGGAAGTCCAAGACCAGGGCGCCAGCGGGGCGGGCCCGGGGCCCCAGCTCCACCTCTCATCACACTGGGATCGGGGTTTCAGCGTATGAATCTTAAGGGGACATAAGCATTCAGTCCACGCACTACGGAGTGCTGGCCAACCACCAGAAAGCAGGAAGAGGCAAGGAAGGCTTCTCTGCTGCAGGTTCCAGGGGGACTATGGCCCCGTGGACACCTTTATTTTGGATTTTCCTTCGGAACCGTGCAAGAATAAGTTTGTGTGGTTTTAAGCCACCAGTGGGGAGAGCTGGCAGGGGCTCCCTAGTAAATATGTACCGTGGGGGCCATGGGTGGCCCTGAGGATGCCCTCTCGGGCCTTGCTACCTTCCCCTCGGGCCCCGTGGCATGGGGTGCTTCTCAGCTCACTGCCTGCCTCCAGGGTTGTGGGGACGGCGCACTGCCCACTGTTTCCGCCTCCCCCCTGGTTGGGCCACCCAGTTCTGATAGCATCATGGGCTGGCTCATCCAAAGCTTGGCCATATTTGCTGTTGTTTCCCGGGAAAAGATCCAGGCGTCCGGAAGAAATGCTATTATATGAAGAAAGAGATCTTTTAGGTACAGGGTGCTAAAGTCCCCGTGGGGGGAGCAGGTGCCAAGGCTGGGAGGCCCCCCAGCCTGCAACCTCAAGGTGCAGGGACTAAATATGCTAGGGCCTGTGCGGGTCCAGTTGAGGAGAAACGCAATGCGCTTTTGGCCCTGTGTGGTTAAACTAAGGTCCGCGTCGCTATTTCTGCACGTTGGGAAAAGCAAACAGGGCTGTGGGGCTGGTTTCAGCGGATGGCTTCAACCTGTTTGAACCTGGCTTGGCCAGCTTTGCACGAGGCCAGGGTGGAAGCTATGTCTATCAACAGGGAGCCATGACCCGGCTCCCCCCTCCCCCACCGTGACCCGGCTCCCGCCTCCCCCACTGTGTCCCTCCCCTCCCCCCGCCTGGCTCCTTCTTCAGCCTGTTTGTTCAGAAAAGGTGAAAGAAAAAGTCGCCCTGGCTGGATACGCATCGGTGGGCCACCTGTGTCCTGCACACTGGGGACATTGTTCAAGACGGTGCCACCTCTATAAAAATATTGGTTTTGTAGCCTCGCCAAGATCTCCGAGTTAGCTGTCAACCGGCGCTCCTTGTGCAAACTCAGTCTGCCTTCCCACAGGTTTATCGGCGTGTAGCCCTTTCCAGAAGTTTGAGGTGTTTGTGTGCATGTCCCCTCTGTTCCCTGCTTGCCACCAGCGGCCACTGCCTGCTGGGGTAGGGGCTGCATGAGATGTTGTCTTGGGGGCAGAATCAGGCAGTTGGGACACGGAAAAGGGCAGGAGAATTCTTGCTTGAACAGGCTGGGAGCGGTGGCGTCTCTGTGTCGTACTCTGTGTCTTTAGGGAACAGCTTCAGCCAAAGGTTAAAGGGAGAAGTGTCCCTTCCGGGGCAAGACCCGTTGTTTGCGCTGGAACCTTCGGTGTTTAGATTCTGAGATGCTCATTAATGAGGATTTTGAACCACGGGTATCTGCTGGTTTGGAAAGGAAAACGTAGTGGTATTTTCTTTGATGTAATCACCTTGGAAAACAGAGTGTTGCAATTCGAGGCTCTAGGCAAACTCTGCAGTCTGTTTTTTGTAAAATCATTTTATCCAGATATGTACATTGACAGGTAAAATTTATCTGAGAAGGCGGTTATTTTAGCCATTTATCCACTTGGGATTAGAAAAGAGTATTTTCAAGTTCTAAAAATAAATAAGGAGCTCCAAACTCATGCAAACATTAGGTAAACATTAAAAAAAAAATTAAACACAGCCTAAAATTCGTAATAAAATATGCTGGACCTTTGAAGTAACTGGTTTAATACGTAGAGTGTACAAAGGGCCATAATTTGATAGATTTATCAGATGAGTTTCCTCCTGCCATTCTTGAGCCTTTCTACGTTTCGTAAAAATGGCTGTTTTGTATTACAGACTTACGGTAGCAAGGAAATTAATAGAGGCCTGTGTGCTGGGGTCGGGGTGGGGGGGAGAGGCAGTGGGCTGGGCAGTCAGTCCGGGGCCTATGGCTTCTTCTCTGCTCCTGACTTCCTGAGAGGCCGCGGCTGAAGCGATTAACCTCTTTGGGCCTCAGCTTCTCCATCTGCGAAAAGGGAATACTGCATATCACCTGTCTTCCAAGGGGGTAAGAACAAACCAGTACTTGGGAAGAGCAAAAAGGAGGAGGCTTGGAGACTTCTGGATGAAGAGCAGCAAGAGGAATAACCAACACCCCTTCCCCCACCCCCACGCCTCTGGTTTTGGCCCCTTCGGTGTTTGTTATCTGCAGCGCCGTGTTGATTTGGCCCCGTTACTCAAAAATATTGAAAGCAAATATTAACTCAAGATAACGCAAGGTGAACCACGCGAAGGCCAATTAACCTGGAAAAAGAAAATATCGCCATATTTTAAAACCACGGCTACACGATGCTTCCAGGATTGCTCATAAATTCCTGGTTTGTGGCAGCAAGAACATGTTTGAGAATTAATGCCGGGGTATCTCGAGGCAGCTTAATAATCATGTCAGATCTGCGCACTGTCCCCGATTGCTGAAACTCTTCATGGCTGATAAGGTGCTTGTTAGAGAAATGGGAACTAAATTTATAGTCGGCTTCTGCATAGCCAATTTACATGTTGTACTGTTGGAGCCGAGAGCTGAAGGGAATGTGCTTGAAGCCAAAATTGGCTTTGTGGCTCTGGTTTCCTCCGCTCAGCACCACCTGCCTCCAATCAAACTGTCCAATTACAGGAAACAATTGTTTTCTTGCTTTCTGGGAAGTGAAGAAATTCATCCAGTAAAGGTCTGATTTCTAAATGCTTCTCTCCCTTCCCCACTAACCCCCCCACCACGAAAAGAAAAAAAAAAAGAGCAGATAAAAACCCGAAATCCAAAACATCAACACAGTTTCGGGAGAGCCAGTGTGTCTCAAGCAAATTACTTTCCAAGTTCAAAAATCAGAAGGATGCAGTCGGTGCCTTTTGGTGTTATTGACCACGGACACCTGATCTGTAATTATCTCCCATAACAACATTATTAGCCCATTGGGAAGAAAGACTCTCCCTTTTAAGATGCGAGGCAGTAATTAAAGGCTGTGAATTTCACAGGTGAAATCTTGCAGAAAGTACGATTTGAAAGGCAAAGACTTTTGTGATCCACCTCTGGTTAATTAAACTTTCTTCTCAAAATAAAATCCTGTATTTGAAACAATGAATTCAGCAGCAATGATACTATTTACCCCCAAGCCCAGTCTCATTTCTCTAAACTCTGATTTGATTTGCTGAAACTTCTCGGAAATGCTTGAAGGAGCGGCAGAGAGGCCGAAAGGACAGTGGACTGTTGGCCACATGCAGGTGAATGTTTCGCACAGGCTGAGGGCAGAGGCTCAATCCCCTCCGGCAGGTAACATTTTAAGGGAACTGACAAACCTCATTTGCTGTGTTCTTGTGTCCCCGCCTGAGTTTTGCTTTTTTAGGAAACAAAAACAGAACCGCTCAATATTTCATGATTCAGTTAAAAAATGACCTCGTGGAGGCACCTGGGTGGCTCAGTGGGTTAAAGCCTCTGCCTTCGGCTCAGGTCATGATCTCAGGGTCCTGGGATCGAGCCCCCCACCCTCGGGCTCTCTGCTCAGCGGGGAGCCTGCTTCCTCCCTCTCTCTCTACCTGCCTCTCTGCCTACTTGTGATCTGTCTCCCTCTGTCAAATAAATAAATAAATAAATAAAATCTTTAAAAAAAAATGACCTCATGAAAAACCCTTACCGGTTTTCGTATTGTTCCACTAAGGCCTTTACCTTCCAGAGACGCCTTCCAACAACTTACTCACATGACACTGAATTTTTGCCACATTTGGAATCCACTTAGGTTATTGCAGGGGAATAATCCCACCCCACCCTGCGAGTCTCCCGTGCTTCGGATCTCGGCTCCTGAGTGGTGCTGTTTTCCTCCTCTAGGAAGCCCCCTTTGATCTGATCGGCTCTCACGTTTGTGCCTGTTCAGCCCTGCCTCCGCCTCCGTCGCAGGTGGTGGTTTCACTTCTGCCCTGCAGAGCAGCCCCCTGGGAATACGAACTCATTGAGGACCATGCTGCTGCTCTTCCAGTCGGTAAACATGAATGGGTGGATGAGTTCCTCCTATGTCTCTGGGCATTTCCTCCGAGGCCCCTTGGAGACCTTTCCTCCTCGCTAGGAGTCCAACCTCGGCACCTTCTCCTTTCGTCCCACACCCTCCCTGGGTGACCTCTTGCACTCCCGCGAGTTCACCTGTAACCAGTGGCCTCCAAAGGCTCAGATGGAGGTCTTGGGTGGGCGCAAAGCACATGGGCTCTAGAGTCTGCCTTCCGGGTGGGTACACTCACCTGAGTCTCAATTTTCTTACCAAACAGGGGTGGAATAGATCAGCAAGATCAAGTCACTCCTCAAACCTCAGCTGTGCTCAGGTGTCACGTCTCTGAGGCCCTTGCCACCTGCGCACCCCATTTCTGCCCCTCCGGCCTCAACTGGCTCCGGGGCCGCCCCTGATTTGGTGCCTATCAGAGCCTCCGGAAAGGGAATTTCTCCGGGGCAGGGGCTGAGCGTTACTGAGCTTTGTTTCCCTAGTGTCTAGAAGGCTCTCTCAGGAAATCTTTACTGAACGAATGGGTCTGGTTTTAACAAGAGTCTGCTCCTTCCTGTGTGATTCTCTGTGTCCCCAAGAATGAGTTTTGGGTACTGAAAATCTACCACTTTACGGCGATCTGGTGACTCAGGAGATAATTGTGGGCATGGGGGGCTTTCCGGCAACCTAGTTAGACGAAACCACATAGCAACCCTCCCACCCCACGGGGTGACTGTTTCTCAATCCTGTCGTCCCCCCATCCACGGCTGCAGGAATCCGATGAGGCAGGGCCATTTCCCCTCTGGTATTTGGTGAGAAAACGGAATTGAAATGTGGGTGACTGATTTGGGCCTTGAGAAGCAGATAGGATGTCATCCTCTTCTCTCCGACGGTGGGAACCACTCTGTGAGAAGGGGCTTCCCGTGACCCCCTCCTAGGCCTCTTGGCAGTTCTGCCCTGTCCGACGGAGCAGGACGGGAAGGCTGCTGGGGGGACCGTGCAAGAGACTGAAGATCTGGGCTCTCGCAGCCTCTCTGGGCGACTTTCCCCATTAGGATGAAAAATCTCTAATAATTCCGTTCCCGCCCAGATGCTCATTTGGCTTTTTTAGAGGCAAAGTGGGAGTTGAACCCTGCGAGTCTGGCCTGCTTGAGTTCATCTGTGAGGCATTCCGGTGGGTGCCTGGAGCCCCTCTGGGCTGATGGGCAGACGCTTCTTCCCCATACCTGGTGGGACCCGGTGGGCAGGTGGAGACCGGCTGTGTTCTCTTTGCCCCCTTAGCGGTCAACAGAGGTGGAGATGTTTCTTTTTCTCCCGTGTTCTCTTGGTTCTTATCCGTCTTCAAGTCCCCTCCTCCACGTATCTTTTCCTGACAACCCCCCTCCTTCTTGGAAGACGTCGGCCCCGACCTCAGCCCTGGGCCTCCCTGGCCCCCGGATCTCCCCACCCTAACTCGACACACTGTATGTGGGTCACTGCTCAGGGCTCAGCCTGCCACCGGCCTGGCAGCCCCTGGAGGGCAGGAAGTGTGTCACCGATCACTGTAAACTCAGGGCACAGCGCGGGT
>CM053610.1:112705554-112730668 GCA_028646535.1 Procyon lotor
TCATCAGCATCATTCCAGTGCAAGGAATGGATGAGGTTCTCAGAGGCTGCATGGCCCCTCCTCCCCTTTGCTGCTGGTTCCCTCCTCTGGACTCACAGTGCTCAGGAGCAGCTGTTTGTGTACCTGACCATGCCCCTTTCTGGAAAGCACTGCTGTGGCCGTGAGGTGAGCTGGCTGGAAGAGAGGGGATAATGGGCATGGTGGCAATGCCAGCGACTGAGGCCGTCCTGGCAGCGGCTTGCGTGCCATCACTGAGCCATCCCCAAGTGCACCATGGGGGTGATGCCGGCGAGAACATCAGAGCATGGGGCCAAATGCAAATTGTTTTAAAACACACAAATGAACTTGGTTCAGGTGGTGCCAGAGAATTCGCAATTTCAGCAGAGAGTTACTCTGTGCACTTTAACTGCAATCACCCAATAAAAAGACAACTGTTCATAAGAGACATTAGGTTGTCGATTTAGGAGATACTGTCAAGGAAAGCAGGCCACAGATTTCACCCAATTTGCCAAACTGATTTTAGTTGCTTTTTCTTTTTTTCCAAAGCACATCAGACCTTCAAATCTGTGTGCTTTCTCTTTGTGAAATTGTTACTCTGAACATTTAGAATCAATTTGATGAAGCGGCACTGCCCTCGAATCATACGAGGGGCTGTGGGGCCTTGGGGAGGGGCTCCCAGGTATGTGGTGGGACTCCCCACCCTGCGGAGTTACGGGAAGAGTCAGCATCACGTAGTAGGATGCTGATAGGAAAAGGTGGCACAGGCCTCGGGTCCCGTCAGAGGTCGGGGGTCAGGGAATGAAGAGATGGTGCCACCTGCCATGGGAGGGACACCTCCGCTGCCCAGGGCTGAATTCAGGGGTCTGACCCCGGGAGGTGCACAGAGCCCTGCGCTTCGGAGGGTCCTTCATGTGATTCAGTGCTCTGCGTCCCTGTTCTGAAATTCTTCATCATTATGAGCCTGCAGCTCTGTATTTTCATTTTGTAGCAAAGCTGTTTCCTTTCCTTTCTGGGCACAGAGCTAGGCTCCACCTCTCACCCTCTCTTGCCGTCGGATATGGCCATGTGGCAAAGTTTGACCAAAGGAATGTGAGAACCAATTGCACGCTCGCTGCCCTCCCCACTGCACGAACTTGGGTCAGGTGGGGCTCAGGGTTTTCGAGCACACCGGCAGGGACTCGTGTGCGTTTACTGCTCGGGGGCATGGGGGCGTGCTTCCGGGAGATGCGGTCCAGGAACGCAGACCAGGCTGCCCGCTCGGGCCCCTCAGGCTGGGGCTCCCACCCAGACAGCTTTGGAAGCCAGTCTAGGGGTGGCGTCGCTGCCACTGGCCAGGGCCTGGGTGTCCAGGGGAGCCCAACGCCCTGCCTTCCACCTCCCATCCCAGCCACCTAGAGCTGCCCGGCACCCTCGCAGGAGCAAAAAACAGACATCTCTGGCATTAAGAGACTCCAGCTCTGTGGTTTCTGCAGCTCCTCCTGTTGCAATGCTTCTTTGCAGAGAAGGAAGGCTTTCTCAGAAGCCTCCCGGCTGCCTCCCTCCTTCAGATCGTTGGTCAGAATTAAGCTTCATGTCCATCCCCACACCGACCCCGTCCAGGGCACTGCTGCCATCAGCTCGGATCACTGGGACCTGCTCCTGGAGGCCCAGGGCTCCCCGTTATCTCCACATACTGGGCTTCGAACAGCGGGCAGGCGGCGAGGGAGCCTTGCTGGGAGTGGGGGGCCAAACAGGGTTTGCCACAGGGAACGGGACAAGGAAGGCTTGGGATCGAATTGACTGTATCCCACAGTGTAGCCGTGATAACCTGATCCAAGTGCACGTCAGGAAGCAATCGCCACAAGAAGGTAAATACCTCCATCACCTCACATGATCACATTTTTTTTTGTGGCGAGAACATCAAAGGTTTACTCTCTTAGCAACTTTCAAGTCTTTTTTTTTTTTTTTTAAACAAACAACAAATATCTGGTCTCGAGCATCTGAGGTGAGATAGTGGCCCTGTCTTTTATTTATTTATTCATTCAGTCATCCATCCATTTATTTATTTATTTATTGAGCAATAGAGTATCCTGTGTCACTTCTCATGACTTGGGGGAGGGGAGGTGAAAACATGACGCAGGGGACCCCGGGGAAGAGGAACCTGCCCGTGACCGTGACCGTGAAGTGCATCTGACGGTAGGGACGTCCCATGTGGATCTTCGGCGACAACCGTCAGATTGAACCCTCCCCAGTTCTACCTCGAATGGTCGCAGGGACACGTGGAGGGAAGGGGTACGCAGAGCTGCCTGGGAACGGCCCCTGGGACAGAATGGTGTAGTGGTGACGGGGTTGCGGTGAGTCGCCTAAGCTTTGGGACAAATGACTCTCTCCTTGCAGGTCTGGTTTCTGTCCGTCAGGGATGTCAGCGGCTACAAGTAACAGCGCTGCCGAGTCTCCGACGGCAGCGGGTTAGATAGCAAGGATTTGGTGTCTCATTGGAGAACATGAAGACCAGAGGTAAGCGGCTGCTGGCCCTGGTTCAGAAGCTCAGCGGTGTTAGTGCCAAACTTCTGCAATTTTCTTGGAGTTCCGCTAACCGTGGCGATGTGGCTGTCAGGGCCGCGGCCGTCCCGCCGGAAGCAGGACGAAGGCAGTGGAGCAAGGAGGGACATTGGGAGCCCTGCTTGGGTCTCACGGCCGGGACTGGGTGACGCCCGGCGTGCTGCCAGGAAGGCTGGGGAGTGAGGAGCAGACTGGCTTAGACCAGTCACAGCCGTCACCCGGGCCCGTCCCATGGCTGCTCGGAACCAAAGTGGGATTCTTCTCACAAGAAACGAGGGAGGCACGGATAGCGAGTAGGCAGCCAAGAGTGTATGTCACAGTCTGCAGAGACGTTTGGGGGATGGGGGCGGTTCGTTAAAACAAGGCAAATGAGATTTGAACACCTCCTGGCCACGAGGAGGGAGGTTTTGGGTCTGGAATAGTTTGTGATGCAGGTGAAAAACCAGAGCTCAGATCTGAGCTGATGCTGATGTCTGGAAATGAATCTAGCATTCTCGTTGTCCGAGTTTGTCCTCCTGTTAATCCGGTCGCTGTAACCGTATCGGGGTGTTGAGTGTTTATAGGACAGGCCCTGAGTGTGGCGGGTTATCTGCCCAGTCAGCTAGACCACTGACGGGAAGGGCTTGACCTTCACATCTGAGCTCTTCTGCCCGGAGTGTAGCATTTCGTGTGCATTCCCATGACCTTCGCCGTGGGCTTCCTTCACGGTCTTTGCCGACCTTTGTTGCGGGGCCAGCTCCGTTCTCTCATCATCCTCACTAGGTGTGTGCCTCGAGAGCAGTGCTGCCCAGCAGACGTGTCACGCGCGCCACATTTGTAACTTGAAACTGTCTGGAAGCTGCATGAAAAATAATTGAAAAACTATCCTTTGGTTAATCCGACATACAAAAGTATTATTTCAACACCTAATTGAAAAATCATTAGTGACATATTTTTCACTCTTTTTCATTCCAAGACTTTGAGATCTGGTTTGCGTTTTATACGGGACATGTCTCGGTTCAGACTAGCCGAGTTTCAAGTGATCAGTAGGCACACGTGGCGAGTAGCTACCATATTAGAGAATGTAGTTCCAGACGACACACAACACACACACTCTCCCTTCATCTCGAGAGCCTGCAGAACAGTAGAGCCTCAGCAAATACCGAAAGAACACATATGGCCACGCTCTCCGGACTGGGTCTTTCGCAGACACAGGTATTTGAGAGGTAGACCAGGAAGCCCCCCAACCGTGTGGAGCGTGGCCTTGGATACACGCCACTTGGTGTGATGTCCTCACCAGTTGACCCAGATCGAACCACGTGGCTTCCTTATGCCTCCCTTTGTTTCCTCGCCTGTAAAGCGAGACAACAACATCTAGCTCGTAAGACATCAAGAAGATTAAATGGGTAGATGGACACAAAATGTGAAGCAGCCTGGTGCATAGGGGAGATGGGAAAGGCAGCAGGTCTAATTATTTTAAACTAGATGTTTTGTGAGTCACATGGAGAACTTGGGTTTTCGTAGCAGCAGTGTGGTTTGGCCAGAGTAGCGCTGATGTAAAGTATGGGTTCTCCCTGCTTTGGGAATTCTCCTGGGGAAATCTTAGAGCAATTCACGGGTTTCGCTTTCGGGCTGTAGCTGGGAAAAGTCACATGCCGACCACAGGGCTTGGTAAGCACGGGCAAATGCCAAAGGAGGGCGGCCCTTGCTCTGGGAGCTATTTACTGTTCATTGTCCCTCCAAAGCCTCAGGGTTCAGCTTTCCCTGGGAAACTGATGGCAGCCAGACCCTTTCGGAGCACGGCGACTACCTGGGTCCCCTTGCCTGCTGTCTTCTGCTCCCACCGGCTCATCCTCACATGCCCGACCCCTCCTCTCTGTCTTCCTCTGGGGGCCCACCGATGTGTTTTGTCAAAATTAATTGTCTTGAAATGTGGTTCCATGATCATACCCAGTTTTGAAAGCAAAAAAATGGGCAAAACCAGCCAGACGCACAGTGACATTAAGGAGAGGCAAAGCTAACTTTATTAAAAAGCTTCTTTGTGGTATCAGGCAGGAAGTGAAATGGCTTTAAATGGCACACATTTCTCAATCATTTAATGCACCAGTAATCTTGGCATTCTTTCTTTTCTGTCCCCTGGAAGGAAAAAACAGTGCCCAGATACAACTCAGACGAGAGAGCGGGAAGGCACTGAGTCAGTGCATTGTCACGGAGCCTCAGGGAAGGCAAGTCACCCCTGCTGAGAAGCGTCGCAGGAGGGCCAACGAGGGGCGCATGTGCAGGGGCAGGTGTGGGTTTTGTTGGCATGTGTGACCCTGGGCTACCTGGTGAATTGCTGGCATTTTGTTCATTCTTCTGACCAACCGCTCCTCTCAAATCTGTCGCTGTTGGAAATACCATAAACGTCAAATGTTGGATTTTATCTTGCAAGTCCGTTTTCAGAGGATGGTAAAACCCCAATCCCCACATACAGCATTTACTCCTCTTGCCGAATGCCATTGCCCTCATTTCTACCGCAAGTTGGTCTTTTTCCCCAGAACATAAAAGCCCAGAGAAGCACAATTGGTTAAATCTTTTCTTGAAGAAAAAAATGGCACTTACTTAGCAAGGACCAAATGAATAGAAATGAAAGGGGAAACCAAAGATTGATACCACTGATAAGACTCTTGCTTAGTTGCACTTTTTGAGACTTATTTATAGATGTCGAACAGGATATGGCACATGGGAGGTGTTCAGTAAATACTCCTCAATTGATTAAAACCCAGAGATATATTTGAAAATCTTTAAAGAAATAAGTATACTTTAAAAAAATGGCCGTTACTTTTCATCAGTAACAAAAACGGATACGGTGTTTAATCGGTAACAAAAACGATAACAAGATAGAATCTTGTTGATTTGGACCCAACGTCTGGCTATTAGAAAATAGCTCTCAAGTGTCATGATTTTAGGATCTCTTCTAAAATTTCTCAGGATGCTTTCCCACCTCTTCGCATTAATCTTTGCACTGTTCTGTGGTATCGGGGGCAGGCACTGCGATAAGGCACTAAGGAAGTAAGAGGTGTGTCTCAAGAGGTGGTTGGAACTCAACTTTTCTGGACTTCCAACACCATTCTTTCTTATCCTCTCTCCACCTGTGTCCATCCAGCAAAATCTCCTGTCCTTAGACCTCAGAGTGGAGGGGTTGGTTGCCATATCACCAGGTCCTACTCCACTGGTCCTGGGTAATATAGTCATTTGCTTAGTGTCTTTGTGTCCCATGGGGGCTTCCCAAAGGCACAGACCCAGAATTATTCACTTTGACGTCCTAGTCACTCCCACTGTGTCTGGGGAGGGAATAGTTAACAAACCCCGGTGGAGAGAATGAAGAGCGGGTGGATTATTCTTCGGTGTTCAAAGTTATTAACTCGCTTTGTTGGTGGTGTTCTTCGTGCCATGTTTTTCGTCTTGCTTCCTGTACTTCTCCTTTCTCCCAAAGATAAATAATGAAGCCAGACTGCTCACCTTGCGAAAGGTGAATCCAAATATTTCTAAAGCCATTTTGTGGGTTCTTTTGAGAGGCTTGAAATGTCCTGGATCCCTGGGGAGAATCCTAGGTGAGGGGCTGGCAAATGTTGCTGCACAGCAAAATAACTTGCCCTTGAAGTTAAATGAAAAGGTCAATTGTGTCCCTTCCCTTTTAATTTCAATCCCCGTCATTGTCATTTGTCTGGCAGGGAACTCTGCAGGTCAGGGAAGCTGGATTTCTCCCCCTCCCTGGACTCCTTGTAGCCAAATTCAGTTTGTGAATTTCTCTCGTTGGCTTTTGCTGCTTCAGTGTACTTGAAACAACCTTTTTGAGGCTGGAAAGGGCGGGGGGCAGCATGGTCCCCGCAGCGAGCAGAGACTGCCCTTCGCGGGCTGTGCCGTGCTGATTTCAGCAAAGTATTTTTTTTCAAACCCTGCCAACAAGTGGGCTTTCCCAGGTGGTGCTATTGTATAAATGGTTTAAACAATGGCTACTTGTGGAGCCTCGGTCACCCGTTTGGCTCACATTTCTCCAAAAGTGCTCACGGGCTGATGGCCTGGTTACAGTTCTTCCTCGTTTCAATCCGTCTGATTCTTCTAATGCTCATCAGCCCCATGATTTGGGTTTGATAATGCTCCAACGGTTAAAGGGAAGTCCTTGTCATCTCGGCACCTGGTTTCAGGAACAAAGTACTCACCTCCCGGCTGGGTAAGCCATTTCAAAATAACCTTTGTTCGGGGATCTGAAAGAGCCCAGGAACAGAGCAGTCTGGATCATCCTACTAGCTGGGCTGGGGAGGGTGGGGGCAGGGATTTCAGGGGGGCGGGGCTTTGGTGGTCGCCAGGGAGACTATCAATCATTTAATGAAACCAGCTGGGAGGGGATGAGGGTAAGAAATTAAGACACAGTCACCTCCCAATGTAGCTCTCAGACTCAAGCCTTCCAGGGTGATTATTGGGGCACCTGATTCTGGAAATTAAGGGATGCTAAGAAGCTTAAGGAAATGGTTCTTTACTTCCCTTAAGAAATGCATCTGATTTGTGCGTCAGGAGTCTCACGATCCTTTCCAGTGCCCACAGACCCTGACGCTAATTTTGTGTGTGTTCATGTTGAGGTAGGGGGTTGCCCTTTAGCATCTGTCCCCAATTGGGATCTGATTCACAGCTTGATGGCTGAACTTCCCTGACTACAAAAGGGAATCCTGTTCTTGGGTTTTCTGTTGGAAGCCTAGTAACTGGTCACTCCAGGGTCAGGTGCTCAACAACGTGGTCATAACATCCACTGTCCTGCACTGAGAACTTATTGGGTGCCAAGGTATTGCCCACAGCATGTCGTTAGTTCTTACGAAAACTTTGCAAGGCGTGTGCTGTTAAGTCTACAGAGGAGGAAACAAAGGTCCAAAGAATTGAAACAACCTCTCTGAGGCTACAGCGCTCATAAATGCCAGAGCAGATGCCTCACATGAGCTGACGGTGACCCTCTTGGGCTTTGGTGAAGGAACGCCCTGCCCTCTGTGACATTGCTAATAGGCAGTCACTTGGGGGACAGCTTCCTCGGCAAATCCAACGGCCCCCAGGGATGCCCTTGTTTTAGTTCTCTGTAGCTTTTGTCCATTTGATGCACCCCCTTCCTTGGAAGGAGCCGGCCGGGACTGTCACCTGCTAACACCTCCTGGGGACAGAGGGGGACGTTGGGCTTCCACCACCCTGGGCCCTGCCAAGGGCTAAACCCATCAGTCTAACCAACTGAACATGGAACTCTGACTTCAAAAAATGTCTTTCAACAGAACCACTATGAAAAAGTGGTTTTCTTAGATGCTCAACAGATTTTTAAGTCTAGAGACTCAGGCACTGTTCTTTGACTAAGTTTGAGAGTTCTGTGATGACTTGGGGTATGGCCAGCTCCCCTGGGGTAGTCACCAAGGCCATCATGATGCTGTCACCGTTCTTCATTAGGTTCCTTGACATGGGTTTTTTTTTCTCATAGGAAAGACTCCAGGCTCTGTGGACAGCCTGGAGCCAGCTGGGGTCTTTCCAAGATTTAGATCCGGCCATGTCCCTAAAGAAGGGCTATCTTATGAGAAAGAGAAAGGAAAAGCCAGAGGCTTCCTGGTTCCTCAACTTATTATAATACCTAACAATACCCGTGGCTTTATGAAGACTCTTCTAGACCCATAAATAACAACACTGGGTGAGGGGGCGTGGCAGTGGCGATGACACCAGACAGACCTGGACCTACCAGCACCACGATGGGGAGTCATTTACCTCTTGACCTCATACTTCACACCTGCAACATGACAATGATAAGAATGTCCCTATTGCAATGATAAAAAATAATGCAGGTTTAGCACCTGACAGCAAGTAGATACTCCATACTCCGTGAAAGGTGGTTGGTGTTATTACTGTATAACGATCTTATCATATAACCCCCCCCCCAATTCTATGAGGCCTTTCTAAGCTCATAGGAGTTAAAAGGGCTCAACTCCATTGTTCCCAGAAAAGATCCCACCTCCCTCTCCCTCCTGCAGCTCTTGGCTATTCTGGCCACAGAATTTATCAAAAGACCACCTTGTCGTTGTATTTGAATCCAGACTGTGTCTTCATCCGACTCCAAGATTCCTAGAACCTACAGAGGTTTGGCGAGTTGGTGGTGGGGCTGAGTGCAAACACTGACCCTTAGTCCTCGTCTCAGGGAAATAGGAAATGTTAGGCAGCCAGCTCTAGGAACTCGATTTCTCTGATTTTGCTTAGAGGTGGGAACTAGCCGGTCTCCACTGCCCCTCACTGTTGGCCTCCAGCATATTTGATAGGAGTCCACTGACTTGTTGGCTTTCGATCGAGGCCGAGCGCACGGTTTAGAAGCTCCCCTGGAGATCTGGGCCAGGGAGGAAGTGCTCAGAGTGCTGGGCTAGCAGGAAGTGGGAGCTGTTTCTAGCACAGACAAGGTATGAGAAATGAAAGTCAAGGAGGAAGTAGAAGTGGGATCCGTAGGTGCCTCGAGGACAAGGAAGTGGCTTTGTTGGCAAAGGTGGAAGGAGAAAACAATATCAAGGTCAAACACTGGGGTTGGTGTGAACGCTGTCTCTCCTCTTACAATATCCACAGGAGGGGTGCTGTTGGAACCCCAAGGGTGGACATGTGGTGACAGAAATTCTCAGTCAGCCCTCCCGGAAGCCACTCGAGGAGGAGAAATTTAACTTCCGGAGGCCATGACACACTGAGTTCAAAGAGGTATGATTGGCTGACTGGGGCTGGTGTTTCGGTTCTGAAGCAACGGGAGGCCCTGCGGGTATGTTGGCTCCCCGGGAGCTATTCTAGGGAGGCAGCTCTGGTGTCGCTGGATCCTGAGGGCTTCAAAAAGCCCATCATCCACTGAGCACCAACCATGGGCCGGGGTTTTCAGATAGGAAATAATTTCACCCTCACCCTAACAACGCCAAGTGGGCAAATGCTATGACCCGCATTTGACAGAGATGAGGCAGCTGAGAGTCACAGTACTGAGGTAACCTGTCCAAGAGGAGAGTTCAGCTGGCAAAGTGATTTCCACCAGGTCCCTCTGAAAGAGGGAAAGAATCACGATTCTTTCTGCCAAGCTGCCTATCCACATACAGGTCTTGCCTGAAGAACGTTCTCCCTGCATAAGAACAGGGAGTGTCATCAGAGGCCATAGCCTGGGTCAAGGGCCCCTTTGAAAATCAGATGAAAGCAAGTATGTAAGAGTATACATAGTCCACAGCTTGAGGGACTTAAGGGCTCCCTGAAGTGATTTATAAGCCTCTTCACGTCCATGGGCCCAGCTCAGGAACGCCCAAGATAAGAAGGAAGCAGAGGAGTCAGAAAAGAAAGAAACTTCAACAGAGACAGACTTAAAAATTGAGTCGTCAGGGCAAGTCTGGATGGTGCAGTCAGTGGGCGACTCTGGTTTTGGCTTAGTCATAATCTTGGGGTCGTGGGATGGAGCGCTATGTGGGGCTCCACGCTCAACAGGGAGTCCTCTTGAGATCCTCTCTCTCTGCCCCTCCCCCTGATCCTCTCTCCCTCCCTCCCTCCCTCGCCCTCTGCCCCTCCCCTTCTCAAGTGTGCACACTCTCTCTAAACAAATACATAAAATCTTAAAGAAAAAATTGCCAGTACAACATATACATTTTGAATTTGTTGCCTTGACCATAACAATCTTCAATAAATATGGTTGCATTACCCCATGTGATACCTGTCGCTCCCATCTGTGGTGTTCCTGTAAAAATGGGCAACTCACTTGAACATCGTATAGGTAGATATTGTTTCCTACCATGGAGCCAAAATGTAAGGTAACTTAAAACAGTAATCAGGAGGCCTAAACTATACTGTCACTTCCTTTTCTGTTCCTACTCAGAGTTTCTGCTCAGGGCGATCATCCATTCTTCTAAGTCATATAGGGGTGACCTCCATGAAACTATCCAGAATCGCTTGGCAGTATTGTTGGAGTAATCTTAGGAGGACTTGCATCTCATTGGCATAGAGTTCTTTGTATATGGTCTATTAAATTTATTATTTATTTTATGCCATTTTTGAATAATACTTCCAAATGCTCGTGCCAGAGAATCCTGAGCTACCAAAGATGGAAGGGAACTCAGAGATCATCCACCCCAAAGCCTCCTCCTTTTCAGATGGGGAAACTGAGGTGAAGAGAGGTGAAATGGACAGTCTCTAGGCCACTGGTGGAGTTGGTAGCAGAGGGACTAGAAACCTAGTGTCTTGACTTCTTTCGGGGCTCATTTCTTTATGTTTGTTCTCCAGGCACTCAGTACCTACCTGTTCAATGTGTGGCCAGAAGGAATTTACTTCAGGCCTTACTCCTTCTTTCCTTCTCCTCCAAAGTCCTGGCAGAGAGGGTATCTTTAGTCATAGGGGGGGAAGGCACAGACGCTTTGGTAGCAAAGAGACCCCACACTTCTGATGAGGGCCATCGTCATGGTCACAGAAATGTGTGCTGATCCAGGATGCTTTGGCAGATGCATCCTCTGCCCTGGGGACGAGGCCAGAAATAATGGTCATCACCATCCCAAGGGCTGTAGGCAGCAGCTCCATGCAAGGGTGGTGTTCCAAGGGGTAGGAAAGGTCCAGCATGCAGGGCAAGGGGAGGAGGGCCATGGACCCTAGAGGAAAGGACCCCCAGTGCTCCCTGGGGTAGACCTTTTGTGGGTTGATGAGTGACTTGATGGGCAAAGGCCAACAGTGTGGCTTGGTGTCTTATGTTTCTTATGTGTTTGGGACCATGTGGGGTGACGGCACAGAGCCTGGCTGTCAATGAGTGTGAGGCACCCGCGTGAGCACACTTTGGGGCAGGCGCTGCGGGAAGCCATGCAGGGTGGGAGTCGGCGTCTCCACTTCCAAGTTTCCTAACCTCAGAGGTTGGTGTGGTTAGGTGCCAACTTAACCTTTGGGTATTTTGAGACATTTCCCCCTTTCTGTTGGATTAAAACCTGGCTTGAAATGCAGGCAGCCTTGAATCGGTGAATCCCTTACCTTCTTCGATCCTTAGTTTCCTGGAGGCCAAATGGAACTTCGTCCAGGCAAGTAATTGGAAACCACGCACTTTCAGATTTGAACTGTAATTCCAAGGAGAAGAGCAAAAGAAGCTGCCTTTTGGTCACTGGATGAGCCCGTTGGAGGAAAGAGTTGTGTTTGTGGAGGAGGAGAATGTGCTGGAAGGGAAGGGACTCGGGCAGACACTGATGTCCAGCCCCCGCAGGGAGAGCACCCCGCCCCAGGACCGTCCACCTCCAGTGCTGACAGCACCCTGCTCTGAAATGGGCACACCTAACATCAGGACACATCCAAGTCGTAGAGCATCCTCCGCACTCTCGCTCTGAGGTCATGGAACAAACTTCTGATTATAATTTGGCTTCTGTAGTCTTTGCCTGTCCAGAACAACTCTTTGGCCGTAGGAAGTAAGAGCGGTGTCCTTGGTGGTCATATTTTAACAGTATGTTAGTATATTGGCACTCTGGTTTCTATACTTTGGTTTCCTGTGGGTTGGTCAGCCTGCGTCAGTAGGGCCCACGTGCACAGCCTCTGACCCCAATGCCGCGTCCTTCCGCTACCCTGGGCCACTCTCGTTCCTCCCACGGCCATGGCCTCTGTTCCTCTTCACTGACCACCAAGGGCTCAGAGCCTATTTTAATTCCAATGGAAGGCTCTGGGCTGCTGCCCATTCCCCATAACTATTCAAGGTTAGGAGGAAGATCTGTGCCTACAACCTGAGCCAAAAGGCCCGGGGGCACTCAAAAAAGCTAGTAAACGAGTGAATGTCTGGACTTACATGGAAAGGTGATAGAAGGCAAAACTCCATCATTTGTAGGGCGTCCCTATTAGTGGAAGGAGCGGTGGGCATGGGGACTCGGGTTTCTAG
Organism: Procyon lotor; assembly: GCA_028646535.1. Classification (NCBI taxonomy): domain Eukaryota; kingdom Metazoa; phylum Chordata; class Mammalia; order Carnivora; family Procyonidae; genus Procyon; species Procyon lotor. Next base: position 112,717,970 of record CM053610.1, read on the forward strand.
ACTGGTTCTTCCTCTCCTTCCCTGTACAGTAGTGGGAATGACGATGGGGTCCTTATTGGTAAAACAAAGCTGTTGGAATCGGGACCTCAGTATCATAGATGGGAAGGGACATTATCACAAAAGTTTCAGTACAGGGGTGCCTGGGTGGCTCAGTGGGTTGAAGCCTCTGCCCAGGGTTCTGGGATCGAGCCCCGCATCAGGCTCTCTGCTCAGCAGGGGCCTGCTACCCCCCACCCCCCTCTGTCTGCCTCTCTGCCTACTTGTGATTTCTCTCTCTGTCAAATAAATAAATAAAATCTTAAAAAAAAGTTTCAGTACAAACTTAATATTAACCTATACATTCCATGCAATTCGTGAAACTTGAGAGAATTCTAAAGTTCACGTACAAGAGTAAAGGACCCTAATAGGCTAATTTTAAAGGAAAAGAATATGATGTGGGGCTTGCTCTCTACATAATAAGATCTATTAAGAAGCTGTTGTAATTAAGACAGGGTATTGAGGTTAGAATAGAAAGCAGATCACTTGAACAGACCAGAAAACCCAGAAATTGACGCATATTGGAAGTTGACCTAGGACAGATTTAGATTTCCAAAGTAGTTGGGAATGTCTGGTTGGAACATTTGGCCATCCAAATGGGAAAAATTTACATTAGATCTTTACCTCACAACGTACAAAGAGGTCATTTCCAGTAGGTTGAAGAGTTACATGGGAAATGTGGAAATAGAGGGGAGTACTTTCTAACATTGGGGTAGGAAAGGGGTTAAGCAAGATACAAGAAGCAAAAGCCATCAAGGAAAGGTTCATAAATTAGATATTAAAATTAAAATCCTGTACAATAAAGATAAAGAAAACCATGTGTTAGGGAAGAGATTTGCAACAAATATGATCCATTTTTTTTTTTTAGTATATGTGCTGCTGAAGCGAGCACAACAAATATGATCCATAAAATATAAGTGTTAAGAACATATAAATAGGAAAACAGTATGATAGCCTCTTAAAAAATTAAACATAGAATTATCATATGACCCGGTAACTTTGTTGCTGTAAATACCTGGAATAATTGGAAGCAAGGACTCAAATATATATTTGCACACCAACGTTCATAGCAGCAAAATAAGGTGGAAAGAACCCAAATGTCCATCAGTGAATGAAAGGATCTACAAAATGAGGTCTATACACACAATGGAATATTATTTAGACTTAAAAAGGAAGGAAGTTCTGACGCATGCTACAACGTGGACAAACCTCAAAGACATCGTGGTAAGTGAAGTAAGCCAGTCTGAAATGGACAAATATTGTCCAACTGCACTTATAGGAAGTACTTGGAGTTAGTCAAATTCGTAGAGACAGAAAGCAGGAGGGTGGTTGCCAGGGGCTGGGGGAAGAGGGATGATGGGCAGTTTTTGTTTGATGGATATAAAGTTTTAGTGTGGGTAGATGAAAAAGTTCTGGAGATGCATGCCGGTGATGGTGACGTCACTGCATACGTAATGGCACCACATTTTACACTTAAAATGGTTACAATGGAAAATTTTATGTTATGTATACTTTACTACATGAGAAAATAAATCAAGCATGGATACATGTCACAACATGGACAAACCTTGAAAATATGCTAAGTGAGAAAGAAGCCAATTACAAAAGACCATATGTTGTATGATTCTATTTATATGAAATGTCCAGAATAGGCAAATCCAGAGGGATAGAAAAAAGATTCGTGGTTGCCTGGGGCTGAGGGAAATGAGGAGAATGGGGATGATGGCTGAAGTGTACAGCTTTTTGGGGAGCTAATGAAAAATTTCTGGAATTCTAGAAATAGTTTCTGGGATTGATTATAGCGATGGACGCACACCTCCGTGAGTATACTCCAAGCCACTGAACTGTTCACTTCAAATGAGTGAGCTGTATGGTGTGTGAATTACCTTTTAATTAAGATATTACCAAAAAAAGTAAAAAAGAAAAAAAAAGAAAAAAAGAATATACGAATAACTCCCCTAAAGAAAGGAAAGGCAAAAACAAAGAGGAAAGTAAGCAAAAAAAGTGATGAGATGCTTCTCAGGAGACTCGAAAGGACAGCAAATATATGCGGCCAAGTTCAATCACAGGGACACACACACATGTGAGAGTAGCAACATGATTCTGTCTCACACTCTCAGATGGGCAGGGATTCAAGTCTTTCGATGCTCAGTATTGGGGAAGATGTGCGACAGTGAGGACTGCCAGGCGCCACTGCATAGAAAGGCAGATTGGTGTCCTGAGAACCATCTGGCAATATCTGGCGAAGGAGCCAAGCTGCACGCTTGGACTCGGCAATTCTGCTTTGAGGGATAAACCTAGGGAGTTTCTTATGCCTGTGCCCGAGGAGTTCTGTGCAAAAACATCAATGCAGCGTTGTTTGCAATAGTGAGAACTTGGAAACATCCTGAAAGTCTATCCCAAGCTAAGAGATACACAAAGGGTCATATATTCAAACAGTAGAATACTATACAGCAGTGAAAAGGGATTGTATGCGGGCTGTATGAATGTCGATGAGGTTTTCGAACAAAACATTAAAGAAAAAAAACTAGTTATTGAAAGAAAAGTAGCACATGCCATTTGTATAATGCTTATGAACAGGCAAAACAATATTCATGCTATTTAGAGGACTTCAATGATATCTGTATTGTTTTTTTCTCTTTTATTTTTTTAACTTTTAATTACAATTTTGAAAAACTCCAGTATAATGAAAGTACAGTGTTCTATTAGTTTCAGGTGTACAACACAGGGATCGAACAATTCTATACGTGACTCAGTGCTCAACTTGATAAACATGCTCTCAATCCACTTTACCAATTTTCTCCTTCCTCCCATCTGCCTCCCCTCTGGTAACCAACAGTTTGTTCTCTGGAGTCAAGAGTCTGTTTTTTTGTTTGTCTCTCTTTTTCTTTATTTGTTTGTTTCATTTCTTAAATTGCACATAGGAGTGAAACCATGTGGTATTTGTCTCTTTCTGACTGACTTCTTATTTCACTTACTACTACACCCTCTAGATCCATCCATGCTGCTGCAAAGGTCATGATTTCATTTTTTACAGCTGAGTAATATTCCATTGTGTATTATATACACAATGGAATTATATATGTGTATTATATATACATATAATACATATATATACACCACTTCTTTATCCACTTATCTGTAGATTGACGCTTGGGTTGCTTTCATATTTGTATTGTTTTAATTTTTATCTTTTTGATTTTTATTATTATTTTTAAAGATGTTATTTATTTGAGGGAGACGGTGTGAAAGTGAGAGAGATCGCAGAGGCAGAAGGAGAGCCTGATGTGGGATTCAATCCCAGGACCCTGAGATTATGACCCAAGTCAAAAGCAAACACTTAAATGACTGAGCCACCTAGGTGCCCCTCTGTATTGTTTTTTAAGAATATCTTTTCCCTTCTAAAATGAAAGCCCTGATTGAAATTTGTCAAAAATGTTAGGAATTAGTAAATTTCAAATGTATTCCAAGGGGTGCGTGCTGTCTTATTTGTATAATTTTCTGTGTGTCTGAAATATCTCATAATTCAAAAAATATTTTAAAGACACACAAACTGCTGTATAATTGAAATCATGTGCATTATTTTGGAAAGTATATGCTTCCCCACATTTCATTAATGGTAACTTAACCGGCAAGTCTGTGAGGCCAGAGAGTAAGTAAGCCATTTCTAGGCTCTAGACTCAATCTATACAATGAGTCAAACAGCAAACGCTCCTCAGTCATCCCCAATGTGAGCAGCGTGAGGGCAGGTCCTGGGTCCCACTCGGCTTTATTCTAGGTCTACCTTAGTACCCAGGAGGACTGCTAAAGTGGGCAAACTGCCACCATAACTCACCCAGATAGGAAATGCTGACTCTACCTAAAGAACTGATTGGGGTTTTATAGAGAGGAAGGTGTCAAAACCTCAGTGAGCTCTGCCTGCTCCATCACAAAGCTCTCTCTAAGACACTCAGCTTCTGCCTATTGTTTTAGATCAAAATGCAAACCTACCTGCCACAGGGCCACCTTAGTAGGCTCGTTTAGGCTTGTAGAAGACACTTCTTTCTATTTTTAATTTTTTAAAAATAAAAATTTATATTTAAGGTATGCAACCTGATGACTTGATCCCTAGCAAAATGATTACTACGGTCGGGCTAATTAACCTCACCTCCCATGGTTGTTTTATTTCTCTTGTGATGAGAGCGCCTGAAATCTACACTCTCAGCAAATTTCCAGTATTCAGTACAGTATCATTAACTCTAGTCATCAGGCAAGACATTCAATTTCTAGAGGTCCTCTTCCTACATCACTGCAACCTTGTCCCGTTTGACCAATGTCTCCCCTTTCTGCCACCTGCCTGCCACTGGTAACCAGTGCCCTACTCTCCCCTTCTCTGTAATGTTTTTTTGGTTGTTGTTTGTTTTAGATTCCACGTATAAGTAAGATCACACAGTTTTTTTCTTTCTGTGTTTGGCTTATTTCGCCTAGTGTATAATGTCCTCCACGTTCCTCCATGTTTTTGTAAATGGCTGGATCTCCTTCTTTTTTTTTTAAGGCTGAATAATATTCCATTGTGTGTGTGTGTGTGTGTGTGTGCGTGCGCACACACATACCACGATTTCTTCATCCATCATTCTTGGAAGAGACTTCTTCACCATGTGTGCAACTACCACCTCTTTTTAGTGTGACTATTGATAATTACAATGAACTCATGCTCCTCGCGGTGCTATCTGCACCCCTTTCTTAAAAATGAAAACACAAACTTTTTTAGTTCCAGGCAAATTTTTAAAGGAGGCTACTGCAAGCGCCCCTGCTGAGCTGAGCTGAGAAGTTGGGCTTCCGCTGCAAATGGCAGCAAGAAAGAAGGACAGCTTCTATTTTGTTGATGTGATTCTTTTCCTGACATGGGCCAGGGGAGCTGATCGTCACAGACTCGGGTGACAGCTTTGCTGGGAGACATGTGTGTGTGTGGTGTGTGTGTGTGTGTGTGCATGTAAATGGAGAGAAAGCATAGCTCTCCTCTTTCAACTAAGTTATTTGATTTTGCCCACATGAGCCTAGCATGATGCTTGCCACTCTGTCCATGAACGCATGGCCCTCTCATTTCTGGTCCAGCAGAATAGCCCGGAGTGGTCTCCCCCGAGGGCTGAAGCCCCAGGAAAGCCCGCTGAGCCTTTAATGAAAGCCCTCGCTCCCCATTTCTGTGCTGAGGAAGGAGCTGAGCAAACCATTACCTTAGCAGCCGAGATCCAGGCGGCAGATTTCCAAGTGTTGACGGCTTCAGAAATGTGTTTGCTTGGCCTCCAAGTAATGACTGAGAATATATTCAATTTAATGCTGAAAATCTGAAAATAGTGCCCAATTAGCTTAGTGTGGAAGAGTGTGATAATATTTTAATAATATGGGCTTTATGCAAAAATTTGCTTTCATCTGAGTAATTAGGGCTGGTGAAAGGTTTAATGTGTATTTATTGAGCACATAGTAATAAGAGCGCGTGAGCTGAATAGCAAGGCAACGTGGATGCATTAGGAGCTCTCTCTTCAGTTCACTGAAGTTGAGTCCTGTTTTCATAATGTCTGTCATGCTGAACAATAAGATGGGTTCTCAATTGAAATTAGAATGTCTAAGTGTTCAGCCCAAGCGTATTAGAAAAATTACATCGGTAGAACACTTGCATCCTCTTGCAATGCTTTTGGGAAAATAGTTTCTTAAATTGGCCTTGCCGCATCTTTGAAAATAGTCTCAATGCTGCAAAAGCTTTATTTAAGAATACCATGAATCTTTGCTTAGCCTTCATTCTAACTGGTGGAGAGAGATCTACAGCAGAAAATAAGAGTATCATTTAGGTTTCGATTTTAAGATAACTTTGAGTAAAATATTTCTTTCATGTCAGTTGACCTCCCATTTAGAAAATAACCCATCTCTGGGAGAAAAGGTTTAGTGGGGTTTTGACTCGTGATTGCCCCTCGGGGGACTTTTCTCCCTGCATGTCCTAGGGCAAGAGAGCAGGCAAACAGGAGGCGGGGTCTGACAGGACAAGGGGGCGGGGACAGAGAGGATAAGGGGCGGGGTCTGGCAGGACAAGGGGCGGGGCCTGGCAGGACAAGGGGCGGGGTCTGGCCTCTCTGAGAGGGAGGATCCGTTTTCCAAGGGCCCAGCGCAGCCTGCCTGGGTGGGCAGCCCGCCAGCCAGCCCCCCCCGCCCCCGGAGGACCTCAGGGCCCGGGCACTTCGCATGGCTGCTTTCAATGGTAGAATAAATGCCAAATCCATAGAGAAGTCGTAACGTGTGACTAGAATGAAAAATTGGGGTTAAAAATTCAGACCCATGCCCATGCCTTTTTGTTCATTCTTTGACCTTAGCAGTTAACATTAATTTCTTTCCTAAGGAGGTGATTTGAATGCAGCTTATCAGAGGATTTTTTTTTAAGTCTCTGCGGTCCTTTCATGCAGCTTTCTCCCCCGCTTTTTTTCCCCACTAAGTGGTTTACCAGGCACGACTCTGAGAAAATAGTCCTGTCTGTAGGGTCCCTGGGAGCTGATCATCAGAGCCACACCCAGCTAGGTAGCGGGAATCTCAGAGCAGGCTGAGGGGGACTCTGCCCCTCATAAAGGCAGACCTACTACTTTCTGTCTGGCAGTGTGGCCTGCCCATGGCCTTGACCCGACCCTTCCTGGCTATCCTTGCTCAGTGTCCAAGCTGGCAGCGAGGTGGCCTGAGCGGGCCTCTATCGGATCTGCCCTCCGCCCTGGGCCTGCAGGGCTGGGGAGCCGGGCGGGCCGGTGCCTCCTGGAGCCGCCTGACCTTTGGGTCCTGCCTCCTAGCTTCTGAACTGCCCTGGGGGTCAGCCGATGGCTTCTCCCTGGGCCTGTCCCGCCGCTTAGCTACTTACTTAGAACACTGTCAGGGTTTCCTCTTCCTTAAAACTGCCTCCTCACCATGGTTTCCACACTTCTCCATCCCTGCCCTCTCTCGCCGTGGAGCTGCCGCCCTTGGCCACTTCCCTGCTCTCCTCCAGCCTTTAAAACACGAATGTTCTCTTTGGTTCCATCTTGACAGACTCCCCTTGACACTCCGCTTTTTCTCCCCCTAGAGTTGCATCCATTACTCTTTCAGTGTTTAGTTCTAGTCGGTACCTTTGTCCCCATCTCCAGATGCTCAGCCCCACATTTCCCTTCCCCACTGGCTTTTCCCATCAAGACCTGCTCTCAGTCCTAAAACTGCACCCCTGCCTCCATCCTGCCCTTTTCCGCAGCCCCGGCTCCTGCCCGGCCGTACAAGGCCAGCGCCCCCGGGCACCACCCCACGTTCTCTCACATCTGCCCCTTCTCTCTGTTTCTCTACCTGCCGCTCACCAGCACACCCTTCGTCCTTTGCTGGGACTTCAAAGCCAGCTCCCTCACTTCTACCTCAGCCCTCTCCAGTCCATCCTGGGTACTGCAGATGTCATTCTCCCCCAGAGAGCACCCCTTTTCCCTGCTGGGCTGCTGAACATGTTAAGAACGAAGACAGTGAGTAAATATGGAGGTCGCTTTATGGAGCCAAGGTGCTTTCTGGACAGAGCTGCATTAGGCTGACCACACAATGAGCAGTAAGCAGTGGTCTGAGGTCACACAATTAAGGGGTGACAGAGCCACCACCTGAACCCTAAGAAGAAGTTCACACTTCTTACTCTGGTTGATTGCGTAGGTGGTACAATGTATGGCAAGTGACCAATGCTCACTTTTTTCCCCTTGAACTTCTCAACTAGAATCCTACAAGAAGGTGGAACAGCGGCTGGAGTATGGTTTTCGTGAGGTCAGGATAGAAGCTCATCCTCACTCCTGGTAGCAGATCACTGTGGGGTCACAGAAGGACTCCCATGACGCGAAGACCATCCATCAGTGGGAAGATCTAATCAACCAGTCGGCAAGGACATCGGAGTCCCTCCTAGTGTTCAGTCTGCACTTCTCTTCTTGGGCAGGACCCAGAAAAAGAAAAAGACATGAAGACACGGGCCCTGCCCACTGAGATACATGCAGGGAGACCAGAACATCCCACTTGAAATCATGGTGAATAAGACAAGACAGCCTTATAATTAAATGCTTATTTGAAGGACTAGAAGTGAGGCTGGAGTCAGAGGCAGAAGAGATTCAGGAGAGCTCGAGTGGGTTGGAAAGACTTCATGGAGAAGGTGGGACCTCAGTTCAGTTCTGAAAGACGAGCAGCCTTTGGAGGACAGAGGGCACTTTAGGGCAGGGAAACAAGTATCTCAAAACACTGCCTTCATGTCTCAGAGACAGAACATCTCTGTACTGTTGTTTGTGTTGGGCACTCTGACGTCATGCTAGGTAACCTCCATCACTGCCAAAAATGACTTGATATTTATTCAGACTTTAAAATAAATTGGCCTATTACATCAGGTACAAGGAATCTCATTTGGACAGTGACTAGATTTGAAGTGTTGGTTCTTTTGCAAGTTTTTTTTAAAATTCAATGGCTAATTCAGTAACTCGAAATTAAGTTGAAAACTGAAATGAAGATGATTTTTTAAGTCAACGAAGTCTAAAAGTCTGGAACCACTGACCTCAGATGATGGGGAAAAGGGATAGTGAGGAAGAGGGACAATGGTCAGTAACCTTTTTATTTGCTGATGTGTTTGTGCATGCACTCTGGGTGGATTACTGGCCTTGGAGTCCAGAGTTTTCTTTAATTTGAGCCACAGCAGACTTTTGAGGAACGAGGAGAACAACAGTCTTGTGCTTCGGAGAGTGACCTGGAGGCTGTCTGGGGCACCGTCTTTGTGGAATCCACGTGCTGCCTCATTTACGTTGATCAGGTCACCTTCTGAGGGTAGAGATCTTGAAGGACGAAGGAAGAGTAAGGGGGCTGACGAGACTCAGGAAAGAAATCATACCTATCCCTCTTAGGGACATCCAAAGTGAGGAAGTCTAAGAGAATAAACATTCCAGGCTCTTCCAGTGCTGATGGCTCCAACAAGAAATGTTTACTGGGCGTGAGCCAGTCGCTGTGCCAGGTATGTCCTCGGTTACTGAATAATGATGTCTATTTCACCAACGTAAGGAGAGTTTTCAAGACCAAATGAAATCGCAGAGTGGTCACAGGTCCCTCTGTTTTCTGACCGCTTTAGGGAATGAGGAGTTGAGAGGGATGTGTGGGTGAATTGGGGGTGTCAGACGCAGAAGGGTGTATGGAGGGAGAGTAGTGGAAAGAACTCCCCAGGACTAGGATGGGGGGACGTGACATCTCTGGGGTGGAAGGGACCGATGGGACGGCAAGAGCCAGCCTCCCTGGTTTTTGAAAGTTCCATCGGGAGGCCTGATTTGGCTTATGCCACCGACCCAAGCGGCATATGTGCCATATTGGGAAAGTCTACCGGGTCGGGTCTGTGTGGCGAGCGGATTGAATGTCCACACACTTCATGCCTGGAGGCCTGAGCCGGAAGCCTGACGTCATTTCAGTGAGCATTCCATTATGCCAACTGAGTGAGGAAGCAGGCCGGTCAGAGCCTGGCACCGGAGCCGGGGAGGGGTGGTGACGGGACACGCAGGGTGGGGCGCGGGGCCTGATGAGCGGGGCGTTTGGGCGAACACGAGCGTTTTGGGTTCATGGCTTTCCTCTGCTCCACTGTGTCGGTTAGTGAGGATGTGAGCAAGGCAATAATCCTCATTTCAGTAGGAAATATGTCACAGACACGAAATTAACCTACGAAACCAGAAGAGCAGGCCAGCAGATAAATGAGGTCAGTCGACAGCACGACCGGCCGCCCAGTTCCCACCTGGACTAACAAATCTGCTGAAAGGGAAAAATTACTCAAGTCTTCTCTCTATGCCATCAGCTTGTTCGCATGTCACGTTTCAAATGCCTTCATTCTCCTCACTGGAAATTAGGATTTTCTAGTAATACTTTAAAAATCAGTAAGTTAAGTAAACACGGCAACCCTGGAGTTCAAAGAAATAATATAGAAACCAGGCAGAAAATGCAAGGTATCTTCCTGTGGTGCAAAGCAGCACTTACATTTTTATGCTGATTATGTAGTTATTATTCAATGTTATTTAACACCTGGAAAATTGACTTTATTTTGCTGTCAAGAGAGGGTAGGCTAGGGTGGGGTGAGAATGTTCACAGATCTTAAGGGGAATTAACACTGCTTGCTTATATCAACAAGGAAGGTAACAAGAAAAGGAAAAAAAAACACAGAAAAGGCTCCCAGGGATCCAGTGAGACCCTAAATATAGTACAGTAGGTAATAGAGGATAGATATTTCTAGCAAGTAAAGGCCAAGAAGATAAATATCAGGTAGATTGCACCTGGATTTCTTATCTAACCCCTTAAGAATGCTCTGGCTGGTTTCCTGTTTATCCACACCTCCAGCTGAGGAAGGAGATTGTTCTGTAGGAAGATTCTGTTCGCGGTGGTTTCTCCATACACCTTTCCACAAGCCTCTGGCTTTTCTGATGATTTCACGTGTCAGATTTCCCCGTGGGGAAGAAGGCCTTTGAAACTGGGCCTGGGAACCGTGATTGCTTATTTTCTGTTATTTGTTGAATACACTTAACCTGCATCAATGAGACCCCAGTTACTCTCAACATTTCTGTTGGCAGCAACTGTGCGTATATACACATTCAGTTTCAAGGAGGTTAGTAAAGAGAGAAAGGCTGGAGGACTTTGCCGGCTGCAAAGACGGCTCCCCACCACCCCTCCCTACACGGGCAGAGAAAGCCAGGCAGCAGGAGCCGGCTGAAGGGTGCAGGGGTGCAGGCCAGGTAGGCAGGGGCTGGATGTGGGTGCCACAGGCACGGAGGGGAGAAGGGGGGGAGGGTTGGCAGAGGGGAGCTTCCTCCAGGTGCAGTCAGCCCAGGCTGGAGACGGGCGCTGCCCCGCCCCCACCCTACTGCACCTCCCCCTCCCCCACCGCTCCCACCCCCACCCTGCACCCCAGGCAACCTCCAGACAGGGCTGCCCGTGCAACACAGGAGCAGGGTGGAGCACGCTGGGACCCTGGGGCGGGGGCAGGGGCGGGGGCGCGGGGGGATGCTGGTGATGCAGGTGATACAGGTGCTGTGGGGCTAAGCATCCTATTGCTGGGAGGGACTGAGTTCTCCAAAACCTTGAAACCTTGCTGGCACCCCTCTGCAGGGGTCTGCAGCAGTGTGGCCCTGGGAGGGGGGAGGACAGCGCCCCCAGGCTCATGGTGAATGAGGCTGAGTCTGGGGCCTGGCCCCGCATCCCGCTGCCCCCACCCAGTCCCCCAGATGCTCGGGCACGTGCCTCGGTGCCCCGGCTGCGGTTCCGACGCTCCCTCTGTGTTGTTCCTGGGTTGCCCTAATGAAGCCGGAAAAGCACCTCATGTCATTTGAATTTTTAAGGGCCCCATTGCCCCCTGGCCTGAGCAGCCAGCATGCCCCTTGCCCATCCGAGATGAGCATGGGACCAGCTCCCAGGAAGGCTGCAGCCTCGGTTGACGGCGCTCAGCCAGTTTGTGAACCTCGAGGTGGAGGTCCGGAGTCCACGGCTCTGGGAAGCGGCCGAATCTCACCGATCTGCTACTTTACCCACAAAACCAGCTTTCTCTGCGCCCCCTCCGGATCCCCTTCTGCTGTGGCCCTAAGGGTGCTGACCTGGGCGTGGGGGTGGCAGGAGGAAGCCTGGGGCAGATGGGACTTGGCGCTGAGCCCAGACCGCCTGCACCCGGAGCCTTTGAAGGGCGTTCTGGGGAGCAGGGAGGTTGAGACCAGACAGCTTTCATTTCCTTGGTGGCCTTCATCGAGATAACTCATTCTTTGACATTTCCTGCCCAGAAACCTTTGAACCATTTTTTTTTCTTTTTTCTTTCTTTCTTTCTTTCTTTCTTTCTTTCTTTTTTTTTTTTTTTTTTTGCTGATTGTGTGCTATGCTCCCGGAAGGCATAGTTTTTGAGTCTTTTCTGTGCCTCACGCTGTGTCAAACCACGGGACGGGGGAACGGCTGGATGGTGTCTCTGCCCTCCTGTGGGCCAGAGATCCAGTGAAACAGGAGGGCTGTGTTAGGCCTAGTGTGACCCGTGGGACATCGCGATTCCCTCCCTGAGCCGGCGTACTGGTCAGGGAGGACCTGACCTACTTTCAGGGACCTCAGGACAAATATCCTAAGCGCCCTCCTCGATGGGGACTGTTGCCCAAATGCTTCTTTGAGTCAGCTGCCCTCTGACTTCTAGATCTGAGAGTGTCTTTGTGAGTAAGTGCCTCACCACCCCGGCCACCATCCAGAGAACTCCCTCTGACCTGTCAATTATGCCGTATTTAGTATCTGGGTCAAGATGGAAAAAAACTGTTTTTCTGCTCAAAGGTTCCTTACGAGTCATTTGTGAAAACACGGTTTTTGGCGTTCGGTGAAAATGGTAAGCCGGTGCCGATGACCGGATCTGGGGGAAATCCCCACAGAGCCTCTGATGTCCCCTCGCCTACCTCTGCTTGTCGTGGACACGTCTGCTCTGGTCTCGGATGGCGTCGTCTCCGGGTCTGTCCAGGTCGCCTGGCTTTATGGAGGCGGTGCTGGGGCTGAGCCTCCTCACCACCTGGTGTCTCTCCCCAGTCCGTGTGAACGTGGTTTCCCTGTGGCGGGTTCGGCCTGCTGCTCTGCTTTCTCTTGTAATGGTTTCTAGCCTTGGAAGGTGGTGAGGGCAAGGCAAGAGGCAGCCAGGTC
>CM053610.1:112731168-112758650 GCA_028646535.1 Procyon lotor
TTTCCCAGGATCTCAGTGATCTAGTCCCAGGATCGCCCAATCAGAAGGGTCTGTTGTCTCTCCCCCGGGGTCTCAGCGATCTAGTCCCAGGATCACCCAATCAGAAGGGTCTGTTGTGTCTTTCCCAGGATCTCAGTGATCTAGTCCCAGGATTGCCCAATCAGAAGGGTCTACTGTGTCTTTCCCGGGGTCTCATCAGCATGGGAATGACCTGCAGACAGATTCCCTCTTGGATGCCTCTAGGTCCCTCTACACAGATTTCCTCGGTGGTACAATGAATGGGATGATACTTACATTGATGGAAGGAGTCTTAATTATTATTTATAAAGTGTGTTGAATGTGCAAAGCATAAATGTGCATTTAATAGGTGCTCGGCTCTCCCACCCGAGGTCCAAGTTAGACTGGACCCCATTTTGCTGAGTTTCAGCAGTTTCTAGCATGGTCACCAGGCAGGGCATCATAGGTATGAAATATTATCAAATGCCTATATTTTTTCATATAAAAAAATCTCATTAAGGAAAATTCATCCTCTAGAGTTATCCTTTCCCCAGGAAATCCCAAGCAAGCATGCAGTCATGGTAGCTTTTCTTCCCCCTTAATGCAAGGGCCAATGCATACAGCAATTAATCTTTTGTTTACTTGAAACTTTCCCATTCAGAAGGTTTCATTTTCACATCCAAACTCCCTGCTCTTTTGTGCGGGGAATAATGGTACTGTATTTCTAATTACGAGGCCTCGCTGCAACTTCTGAATACCGCTTTTCTTCCCCCTTCCTCTTCTTCTAAGAAGTGCACATGAAAAGCAGAATTTGTATTTTCCCTGGTTTGCAAGTACCATCATGTGGGGCGGTCTCCATTTGGTCCTATGCTCCCTCCTCTCTGTGTTTGGACTATAGCGTAAATACGGCCGGCTCTAGATTCCCACTGGCAAGGAGCTGCTTTTTTTTTTGTAACCAACCCTTTCAAGCCAGGCTTTTTTTAAATAATAAAAATAAGTTATAAAAACCATCCCCTGGGAGCAGCTGTCAGGCCACACAGTTGGTAATTTCAAGGGGCGGGGGAGCTGCCGTCCTCATTCTACTTTACTTTCCCATGATTCCAGCTGATTTCTTTTAAGTCACGCTGCTTTCATTAAGTTCGGTCATTCCAGGAAATGGATGGTCTTACGAGAACATTCTTGGGAAGGTAATGAAATGAAGCAGGTATGGGGTTGCCCATAGTATTGGGCCCAGGGAAGGAGGGGATGGGAGTGTCCTCGTCTTCGACTGGCCAGGGCTTGGTTCTGCTGTGAACTGGAGGAAGAGTTGGACGAATGATTGGTAGGATAGATGGGTGAATAGTAGGTGTGCAATGATCATATTTACTCTGCATTTAGAGCTGCGGAGTGTGCAACGGCACGTTCTTCCTCCCTGTGCTTCCCCCATTTGGTTAGAATTTCATTCTTATTTAGATTTCCCGCTCTCCCTCCCTCCCTCCCTCCCTCTCTCCCTCTCCATCTTCTTTTAAGGATCAGGATCTCAGTATCTGTGAGCCATCAGCTCACATATATCGAACCACTAGCTTCCCAGTTCTGTCAAGCATTCTTTTCTTTCCTCGACTACGTCTCCCCCTTATATAACATCCCCAAGCAGAGCCGATTTGTCCCTGAGGTACGGTGGGGACAGGGCCTGAGGCCCGAAATACTTTTAGGGGCCTATGAAATATTTTAACGTTAGTTAAAACTGAAACAGGAATTTTAAAATGGAAGAAAAATGTCTTAATAAACAATTATCAACATAGTCATCTTTTTATCGACATGGAGGAAATATAATTTTACATACTATTTTATGGAAGAAAGGACCCATGGAGGCAAACATGCCTAGAGCCCATGAAGGTCACAACGAGGCCCTGTCCCAAAGGCTTTGTGTCTTTTGATAGAGTCTGTGGTTCTTGGTCTTGGCTGTGTATTGTGGTCACACAGGCTGCTCACCATTCTTAGGGATTCTGAATTAATAGGTCTGGGAGAGGCTCAGGCATGGGTTGTTTGAAAGCCCCTCTGGTTATCTGGATATGCAGTCGGGGTTGAAAACCACTGGTTTGGGTGTTAGATGCTTTTCAAAGTCTCCTGTATACAGCAGGCACCTGAGCATCTCCTTTGGATTCAGAACCTGGGGGTGGGGCCCAGACCTTGAATTCCCGACAAATGCCCATGTGAGGGTGCTGCTGCTGACTCATGGGCCCCCCTATCTCTCATCCCCCCCTCCCCAGCATGGGTCTAGGATGGGTTTTGCGTTGAGGGGACACGCCGTTCTCTGCCTGGAGTTCTGGCACCTTAATGATGATAGGAGCTGCTCTTTATTGAGCACCACTGTTGGCGAGCCACTAGCTGTGCTCTCCATACTATTTTTAATGTTGTAACTGCCTTCCGAGGGGGGAGGTATTATCCCTCTTTTACAGATGAATAAGGAGAGGTTTGGAGAAGCGCAGGTCAGAGCCCAGGCCGCCACAGAGATGAACTGGTGGTGTTGGGATTCGGGTCAGGTCTGGCTGGGCCCGACCCTGAGCCTTTGGCCCCACTCACTGCCTGGTTCTGGTGACTCGGCTCTCCCACCCGAAGCCCCTGGGTGAGCTTTGGGGAAACTTTCATCCATACGGTGCTCTGTGACGTCATCTGAGCTTTCACTCGGCTGCACTTCATCGTTTGTGCATCAGGTGGGTCCCTTTTTCTCTCACGGGCCTGCATCCCTTCGAGCAGGGCCCCGAGTGCGAACACCGCCGTCCACACAGGGGGACACAGGCTATTAGGGAATTCAGCAGGTGAACAGGCAAAGCATAGCGCCTTCTTCTAAGGGGATGACCCTTTCTCAAAGGGAAAGTATGGACTGCTGAGGACATGGGCTGGGCTCTGAGGCTAACGAATGCCGATCTAGTGACCACGTCCTGCATTTCCTGGGCCCACTCTGTAGTCACATGTTCTACTTCTTGCTCTGTTTGCTGAGCGATCCTGCTCAGTTTTGGTCCGAAGAACTATGGCCCCAGACTTGGCCTCCGATCACCAGCCTCGTGCCCCCTGTGTGGTGTCTTTGCTGACAGCCTTCCCATTGTCCAGGGGTGCTTCCGTCTCTCTGTGGCCATTGACATGTTCTCGCCCTTCCGGGGATCGGCTCCGATTGGACTTCTTCCAGGTGGAGCTGCTCCCTCCCTTTAGGGGTGATCCACACAGTGTTTTCTGAAGCAACACTTGCACTGGTTGGGTGATAACAATTTGGGGTCACTGGCGATCTGTACGAATTAGCATTTATATCATATTAATGAGATGTTAATTGCTCTTGCAACCTTTTTAACACAAATTAATCTAGCGCCATTTGCAACGTCATGAACCCAGTGTAATACCTTCTAGCCTTTCTATTATCGTCAAAGCAGTTAGTGGTGCGCTGGTCTTGAGTAAGTGCTCCACGTCTGCTTGCTCTTATGCATCAGGTGTCTTTTGGGGGGAAAGAGAGTGTTCCAACATTGTTAGGGTCACCTGAAAGTTACAGTCTCACCCAAACCCAGTGACATCTGACAGGGGCTGCAGTGACATCTACATGTGCAATTTGCCTGGATGGGACCAGCCTGCAGGGCTCTGGACCCTAATGCTATCCAAGACCCCCACCCTTGTTTGTGTCCTCTCTGCTTTCTCTGTGGATGAGCAGTGTGAGTGAGGGGGGCCTAAAGCAGAAGGAAGATTGTGCCCCTCGTATGTACTCAGCAAAATGTCCTCCAGTTCTCAAACCACAGAGAAAATTGAATAGCAGCCCTGCAATAAAAAACTTTGAGTTTATATAAAGGCCCACATCGCCCCATCTTTTGCACCCCGATGTTAACCCTCATGGAGCTGTCCAGAAGGTCTCAAAGGCCAAGCGGACTGGGCACTGCCACTGTGGGGAGCCACTGTTTGGAAACTAAAGAAGCATAAGAAAAGCGACAACCAGTCTTTATTTCAAATTTCTGAGATTTGGCACATCATGGATTTTTTGCACTGATTTTTATTTTTGTTTATTTTTTACAAGAGAGCACGCATGCACAAGCCTGGAGAAGGATAGACGGAGGGGGAGAGAGAGAATCCCACGCAGCCTCCCCGTTGAGTGTGGAGCCCGATGCGGGGCTCGATCCTATGACCTGAGATCATGACTGGAGCCAAAACCAAGAGTCGAACGCCCAACTGACTGAGCCACCCAGGTGTCCCTGCATTAATTTTTATTTTTTAGACAGAGTCTCACTACAGGGGCTGGGGATCCTGGGACTTTCCCGGGCTTCCCAACTTCTTAAACATTTGGGGAAAGTCCCAGCATCTTCATTATCTTTGAACTTGAGAGACGTATCACTCAGCCAGGCAGCTGGTGACAGGGTTTTCACAGAGGCAGCTGTTCTCAATCTTCTCAGATCCAAGCGGCATCGGAGAGATAATACAAAGAATTCTCCAGATAAAGTTCAGTCATTGGAACATGTGCCGTGTTGAAGATGGACTTTGGAGGTAGAAAGTGGGTTTTCGTTTGGCTCTTCCACTTTTTAGCTGAGTCATTTTCGATTGGTTGCTCAAGATCATTGAGCCTCCATTCTCTTATCAGAAATGGAAATGATGGCTGTTTATAGAATTGTTATAAGGATTCAATAAAACCATCTGGGCAAAGGATTTGACACATGAGATACCGGCCCATTCCTAGTTTCCCTCTTCACCTGAAGGGAGGACCTGTGTTCACAAATGAGTTCTCATTTCAGTGCTGCAGCCAAGAGTCATGTGGCTATTTATTTATTCTGTCACACAGTTAGGAGATCCTAGTTGCTGAAAGTCACTGTGTTTCTGCAAAGCCCCGAGATTCCAGCCCAGTCTCCTGCTATATGGCAGGACTCTAGCGTAGGCCAAGTCCTCCGTTGTTTCTGGAAGCACTTGAGCTCCTCACAGATGCATACCGGTCCCTTCTGTTCCCCCTGGGGCACTTCCCTGTATCCTCCTTTCTCCCCTAGAAAGACCTCTGTGTGCCACAGAGCCTTCCACTGCTCTGGTGGGGAGGGGACACCAGTGAGGGTGCCATTGTCATCATGTGAGTTGGTCCTCATTGTGTCCAAAACGCTCGTGTTCTTTGCAGATATAAGAGGGAGCTACTTTCTTTTCAGGACTGTGGGTGTTGCTGCTCACCCTACAGCCTAATCCTATTACAGGCCTCCCCTTGAGGGAGATGCTAATGGTCCCAACCTCCATTTCCAATCCCCCTTACATTTGCTACCTTCTAGTAAAGAGTAGCCACCAGGTACAATCATGGCCCAAGGGACAAAAGGAAGTCGAGTTTGCTTAGAGTTCCTGAAAACTTCTGCTACCATGTTCACTTTCTTCTTTCGGATGGAACAAATGAAGATGTGGTAGGGGTACCCTGTAATTCTCGCCAGTCAGAGGCCACTAGAGTCTTAGAATGGCACCATTGAACCAGAAAAATGAGTCCCTTCTTTGTTTAAGCCACTGTGGTTAGGTTTTCTGTCTCTTTCAACCAAAAGCCTTCCTTTCTGATGCACCACCTGCTCTAAACATCCAGGGTCCATCCAGAACCTCCCGCCGATAATCACGAGACAAAGCCCCTCTCATGCTTGGGACGGTCAACCCTGTGATGTGATGCAGCCTGTGTCCCTGGCCTTCTCTACCCTTCAGATGAGTCATCTTGCAGCCCCCAAAGCTCCTGAGGCTGGAAGAGCCCTTTGGGGTCCACCCCATCTTTCAGCAGCACCTGCCCAGACATGTCCATCAAAACTGCAGCCTTTGCTTGGGCTCCAGCTGGGCCTCCTGCTTCTAGAAAGGTATCATGAAGCTCTCGATTGGGAAAAGATACAGCTTCTGCCAAGTCAATACCCAAGCAGGGAGACTTCTGGACACCATTGCTAAATGCCAAAATATAGCCTAGTTGGGAGTCACTCTTAAAAACCTCCCCTTCGATTTAGAGTTTGTTGATGAAAAGATATACAATACTTATTTCAAACAGGAGGGCAAGGGTATTGCAGAGACAGGCAGAAGAAGTCATGAACTGTGGTGTCCAGCAAAGACACCTTCCAATAAAGCAAGCGTGTTGCAGTGAGGGGCATCGTCCTTTGATTTTCGACCAGGCTGAAGTGCCATGATGCAGATGGTGAGGTTGGGGTCCTCAGACTGCTCATTCGGTGCTCCTCCCTCTTGGATTCTATGGCACTGCCAGGCCCTGGGGCCCCTCTGGCCGCCTTTGTCCCTCTTTCCAGCTGGGTCCTGCCCATCCCCACCTGTTGATCGGAGCTGATTACTAATGTCAACAGCAGGTGAACACATCGCTGATGTAAATTCAGCTTTCCAAAGATTCTGTGAGTCTTAACTCAAAGGGGTGGATAGACTTTTAGGTACCAGAATAGACTTGGTTGGGCTGGGAGGCTGATGAGCATTGGTGAGTCGTGGAAGCATGACATTTTTTTTATCAGGCAGTAAGATGCATAACCCTCTTCCAAAATTCTTATTATATATAAGGGTGGCATATGTTTATCTAGAATAGCTCCTGATGAATCTGCTTTTTAAAAAAGCTTTCGACAAAAACAGTCTTCTGTAGGTTGTGGCAACTGTGGGGATGCTAATTTTATAATGAGCCATAAATTGATTGACAGGAGGCAAAACAATAATGGGGTAGAAGACAATTGGCTCAGAGACAGAAGCAGGCGACTCACAGGAGGTGACTTGGTTGGCACAGGTGGCAGAGGACACTTGAATCATGACTCCGTAAGCCAAGCGTGGGGAGGAATTCTGACCAGAGGTCCCATGGCTCAGTCATGCACTCTAGTTGGGGCTTGGAAGAGCAGAAGACCTTGGCAGTTGACCTTGTTGCCTCATTGAAGCGATGTCTGGGGCTGAGGGATGGGAAAGGAGGTAGTCCCCGAGCCGAGGACCCGAGGCGGCAACACCGCTAGCTTGGCCACAGAGAACCACGGTGCCCTCACTTCCAGAGAGCTCCAAAGGGAAACCTGCCTGGCCTAGGAGATGGGCTTCTGGACGAAGAACCCAATTTGGATTTTCCAATTTCATCTTTATTCCTGTAGTTTGCCTGCTTCTGAGTAATTTGTTAGGGAAACTGGACACTAAGACTCGAGCAATCGCACCATTGCGGGGTGGGGTCCTTTTACTCTGCTGTTTCCAGATGCGGCCTGATGTTTGTTTATGGAGCTCAGCCTGGAGTGTCTGCTGATTGAATAGGAAGCACCCGTGGGTGGACTGAAGTGAAACAGAGCACTGCCATCTGGGAGAGGAGAAGCCCGTATTCCCTTGCTGATGGTGCTGGAGGGACTGGCCTCTGGATTGGGAAATTTCCTGTGCCAGGAGCCTTTCTGCCCCTGTAGATTCAATGCTCTTGTGACAAACCAGGGAGAGACAAGACATGTCACTTTTGGGGCCAGACATCTGCCTCTGGGGCTGCTACCCCAACCACAACAATAACAACAGAAGGAGGATGATACAGGCACATTTTCTTGGGGTTTTTCATGAATGGTTTTGGCTGGGCACGTGAAGGCACATTCCAAGTGTGATTTTGAATAAACCTGAATTTTCACTTGAATTTCAACTTTTTAAATGGGCCCCCTTTGTAGAGTTCTTTGCAAACCCAAGTTGACCATTCCCTGCCCATGCCCCCCCCCCCCATACAAACATCCATGATGCCCCAATGTGCCGGACACCTTCCCTGGATGCCGAAATGTCACTTCACTCTCCTGGTTATATGGTGGCACTTCTCTGATGAGACTGGGGCCTATTTTTGCCACCCTTACCTCTCGAGGCCCCGGGCACATAGTTAACACTCATGGGCATTTTGCTGAAAGTACGTTCAATGCTAAGATTTCTTTAAAGTCTATCTTTCATATACAGTGTGAAGTCCGTGCTTCGAACAATTAGCCAGAGGCTTCAAACCAAAAAATTTACCTTGAAACCAACTGGCTCCATGTTTTAGGACAAAATTTATTTATTTTTTTTACCTGAAGTATAAAAATAACAACCTTCTGCCTTCTAAATCCTGCCCAAATAAATAGGTCATGGGTCTTTCCAGGTATAGCGAAGTCTTTGGGCAATAGCATGCGAAGCATTCACAAAAATAAGATGCACATTCAATTATAATTCAGTAGTTCACTTTGGCTGCCCAGCCCTGATGTGTGATCTGTGTGTGTGTGTGTGTGTGTGCATGGGCACGTGAGGACCAAAGCGTCTGTGCACAGAACATTACAGTGTTATTACGCAGCAGCTCTCTGCTGGGCTAGCTCTCAGGCCTGATGCCGCTCTTGTTGCAGATGTCCTCGCAAGAAGTAAGATCATGTACAAAGGCTTAAACAAAAATCCCTGGAAGCCTCATGTGCAAAGAGAAAGGAGAAGCCCATATTTTTGTTTAGCAATGTCTTCTGGTAATTATACTATTTTTTTTTTAAGTGACAGAAAGTTGAGTTCAAGTGTGAATTTAACAACGTTAAATCATTTGTTGTTTAGCCACTACCTTCTCTGCTGGGTGAAAGGGTGAAATTAGTGGTGGTGTCTGCCCCAAGGGCTGAAACTCTGCTTATAGGAGAAAGATTTAGATAGATATGGATGCACAGAGACAGGTGGGCAGACAGGTGGAGAAAGTGCCCATTTAGTTTTATTTTAAAAAAAGATTTATTTATTTATTTGAGAGAGAGTGTGAGAGCATGTGATTGTGCACAGAGCGGGGAGAGGGGCAGAGGGAGAGGGAGAAGCAGACTCCCCACTGAGCAGAGAGCCTGACATGGGGCTTGATCCCAGGACTGTGGGATCATGACTTGAGCAGAAGGCTGATGCTTGACCGACTGAGCCACCCAGGCGCCCCTAAATGCACATTTATTGAGTGTTTATTGTGTGCCAGGCTCCGATGTCTTCTTTATATCATCACAAGGAATCTTCACAGTCGCCTGTGGGGTAGGTATTACTTTCTCATTCAGGCAAAAAACAGAGATAAAAACTTGCCAAGGCGTACACAGCTTGCGAGCAGGGAAGCAAGAGTTCAAACTGGATTCGATCGCTGTGATGCTCTTCCCGGGCGCCATATTGGCCCCGTGTTCTTTGCACTTCCAATTTCAGCTGGCTCATCCCTGTACATGGTCTAGGATGCAGTAGAAACAACCGAATGAGATGTTGCTGGAGAGGTGTCGAGTATCACAGAGGTTTGGGAGATAGTGGATTCTCTGTCCTTCTTGGGGTGGGAAGCCTACTTTGGGGTGTCTCGCATGCAAGGGGAGGGATGGATGCAGTCCATTTCTCTCTGGTGGCAGCCCACAAGGGGCTTTTTGAACTTTTCCAGCCACATCGTGAAGTGTGGTCATGTGTTGACAGAGTTCGGCGCTTTAGAGGACTTTTTAAAAAAAGTTGACACGCAGGTCAGAATGAAGTTTAATCTGACACTGAAAGTTAGAATCTGGTCAAGGTTAAGGAGTGGTTCAAACTTTGGAAACAAATGGATCAACCCCATGGAGTTAGGAGAGGTTAAGGACTGATTAGTTTTCAATCAAAGTAAGATTTCGGAGCTGCGATCCAGGTTTTTTGGCAACAGATATATCAGGGAGGATAACAAAAACCGGAGTCAGAAAGGAATGAAGTCCGGCTGACTGCTTGCTTCAGATAAGTGAAAACACTTGAATGTATATGGAAGGAAGGCTGTTAGAAACCCTTCCCTCATGTAGTCATGCATGGTTTGCATCCATGGGCCGAGTAATTCATGCCATATTTTAGAGGGTCTTGACGTTAGCCCACCTTGAGAACATCAGTACTTTGTTCTGCTGCTGGGGTTATCAACAATATTGGATTTCCTCTTTCCGGAAGATAAACTATTGCTGTGGACAGGAATCTCAAGTGAGAAAAATGTTCTTACCATGGAGATGATATCACGGATGTGTGAAGACGAGGTGGCCGTTGGTGGGGGCCCACGGAATGTGGGGCACAGCCCGAGACATGGCCAATATGGGTCACAGAAAGCCGAAGCTCGACTGGGGCCTTTCTGCTCTGGGGGGCTGTAACAGGAACAAGAGGGCAGGGGCCCCATGGAGGCGACAGTAAGCTGTGTTTCACAGATAGCGCCAGAGGGCTCCCTGATGCCGTCCGTGTCCTGGGGGTCTGACGCAGCCTGCTGACTCAGGGATGTGTTCTACTCAGTGTCTCACCTTTCGGAGATTTTCTAGTTTGCGTCGACTCAGAACCATGGAATTGGGGATTTGATGATTCTCATAAGCTCAGTCTTTCCTCCCCAATTACATTCACAGCTTCTGCAGGACACACAGCATGGCACTGGGCACAAAGAAAGTGCTCGGTGGCCAAGCAACCACAGAGGTGTGGTTCTTCACTTTCAAATACAAAAAGCAGCCCCATCGAGGCACCTGGGTGGCTCAGTGGGTTAAGTATCTGCCTTCGGCTCAGGTCGTGATCCCAGGGGTTTCTCCCTGCTCAGCGGGGAGCCTGCTTCTCCCTCCCCCTCCTCCTCTCTGCCTCCCACCCCCACTTGTGCTCTCACTCATAAATTAATAAAATCTTAAAAAAAAAAAAAAAAGCAGCCCCATCAATGCCAGCTCCTTACTGGGGACTGACACCCAATACAGCAAAATTCGGTTGTTCATTAAACACAGGACCTTT
Source organism: Procyon lotor (assembly GCA_028646535.1). Classification (NCBI taxonomy): domain Eukaryota; kingdom Metazoa; phylum Chordata; class Mammalia; order Carnivora; family Procyonidae; genus Procyon; species Procyon lotor. The sequence goes on from CM053610.1 coordinate 112,741,804, forward strand.
TCCATTTCAGATGGAACATCATGACCCTCGTTGGCGATAATCCAGGGTCTCCTAGTCAGAGTTTGAAACTATTTGATGAGTTACAATACTACAATAACGACAGAAACATTGCCTTTGAGGAATCTTCAGGGAGCTGTGATACTGAATATTTAACAATGACTTCTTTCCTGTAATGATTATTTGTGAGGGAGGGCTTCCAACGTGTTGAAACAATGGATTCTCTGATGAGTTTGATACTTCCTCCCAAATACTGTTTATAAACTTAAATTGCTGTGTGAAGGAAGAGAAGGTGGCTGGGCTAAGTTCGACTTCTGCCCAGTATGAATGATTTCAAGATTTATTCATTTGTTTATTTCAGAGAGAGAGAGAGTGCATGAATGGGAGGGGGCAGAAGGAGAGAGAATCTCAAGCCGACTCCCCCCCTGAGCAGGGAGCCCGAGGCTCACAGCTTGGGTTCCTTATTAACCCACATTATCCTCCAGCGACAGGCACAAGATGGGCACAAGGCACAAGACCGCACTAAGGTGGAGCCGTGAGGTGGAGAGAAGCCCCTCCCTCCTCTGATTCTCATGCGATGATGGTTCTGGGGGACTCAGGTCTAATTTTTTTTTCCTTTTTTGATGAAAGATCAGGAGTAAAACTTGGGCCGGCAAATAGAAGGAGATGCTGCAAGATAACCATGTTGGTTTTGTGGGTTTTTAAATTCATAGTGTCCTTGGCTTCAGACTTTTTAGGGTGCTCTTATATTGGGGGGTGCTGGGCTTGAAGGAAGCCCGTCTCAAACCACTTGTCCTTGAAGTGAGAGGCAAGGGCAGAGCTGTGGGATCAGCCAGTCTGAGATTCTGAGGGAGGCTTTGAACTTGCCCCCTGCACGTGTTTCCTATCCGTTTCTCACCTCTTTTTCCAAAACACCTGATTGGAATACAGATTATTTTTGCGATGCAGAAATACTCAGACACGTGAGGTGAGGCTTTGCTTTTATGGGCTTGTTTTTCAGGGGGGTCAGTGTTGCTGGGGGCCGGGTGACCGTCACCCTTAAGTCATCTGGCTGCTTCTAGAACCAGCTTGCACACCTCTTGCTAAATGTTTTCCTGTTTCTAGAAGCTTGCTGGTGTGTTGAAAGAATTTCACAAGAGCGCTGGCCGATTTCTCCTATAGTCCTTCCCATATTTTATTGCCTGCTTTTGCTAATAAGAAATGCCTCTGTGATTTGGGTAGAAACTGCATCAGGGAACAGCCTAGGAACTATGTCTGGGGAGAGCGTCTTTAAAAAGAAAGGATGTCTTGGCCTTTTTAAACCCCTGTACACCTTCCTCTTCACCAGGGGTTTAATCCGCAGAACACACTACTTGCAGGCGTGAGTATGCTCTCTCGTTTGCCTGGCCAGTGCTGCTTAACACCCAGATGGCCAGGCGAAAGTAGGAATAATTCCTCTATTTGCTCTCAAAAATGTCCTGGTTTGGACACGATGTCACACGGGTGTGAGACTCACGGTGCCCATTCCGGTGCCTCCCCACCTTGGGACAGAGTCTCTCCCCGTATCTGCACATTGCATTTACCCTGAGCTTCCAAAGTTGCCTCTTTCCAGCTGACTGCATGGGGGAAAACAATCCCGTTGATTTGAAAATCATTCGGAGTACAGCAACCATGTTTTTTGACCTCTGGCTCCTTTATCAAAAACCCAAACAAAATGTACCTGGTGCTTCTCGATCAACTTCCCGTTGCAGACCTAGAGTAGGGGAGCGTATCTCCTTAACGTCTCATGCCCTCCAGCGTCTACGCAGGAAGAATAAACATGACCTTCAGAGCATCATTCAGAGGGGGTTGAAAATGCCTGGACATCGGGGTGCGTTTGGGCAGCCGCTCTGTGGTCCTCCTCCAGCCGGGAGAAATGTTTGGGTCCCCGTGATGTTAGGAGGGAGCGTGTTATTCTATCCCGCTGTCTGGGCAGTTTTATAACATACTTTCCCCAGATCCTTAAGGAATATTTCATCACAGAGGTCTGCTCTCGCAATACCCGCAGGGAATTGTTCTGTCTCTGTCCCCCCCAACCCCCCGCATGCTTTTTATTGCCTCACGCTTAATGAACCTTTCTCGGCCGTGTCACCCCTCAGTGGCTGGAGTGCATGAGTGAAGGCTGGTTGGCTTTCTCTGCGATGCGCTGTGGCAATGACTGTTCTTAATCACCACGAGGAATCTGAGGGAAAGGTGGGCCTTCCAAGAGCCTGTCACTGTGGCCTCAGGAAGGAAGCCTGGCAGAAAGTGGAGGGAAACTGTGGTCCGGTCTATGCTTGTGGGACAGAACGTGGCGCATCCTGGAAGGTTCCGCAGAAATAAAGCCAAAAGGAAAAAAAACAAACAAAAAATAAACCAACAAACCCAAAAGATGCCACGTCGATTTCTCCCTTCGCTGTTATTGTTTATACGACACAATTGGCATTTGATCCATTCATTTCGGGGTTAACAAGTCATTAATGGAATGCCTGGAGGCATCATTCCAGGGACTTCTAGATGATAAGGTGGTTCTGGGCTCTGAGATCAGTAGGATGACCAGCAACGAACCCCTCTCAGGGAGTAGTCCCCGAGGGGGAGCTAGACCTGGGGTATTAGGAAGGCACCTGGGGCACCCATCTCGGCTCGAGGGGGACAATCACGTGGGGAGCCGGCTAGACAATGTATGAATGCAAGCAGAAGGCCCGCCTTCCAGAAGGACATGTCCAGGGAATCAGAAAGAGTCCCGAATGGCCAGGAGAAGGGTTCTTCCTTGGACAATGCATTCATCCACTTATCACGCACTCATTCATTCCACAGTTAATTACTTACTGGGAGCCTGCTGGGTGCTGAGCGTGAAGCCCCACACCGTGAGCTAGCCAGCTCCTCGATGGCGGTATTGTTACCCAGATTGGGGACGAAGAGGAGAGGCTGATAGAGATACTGAGTTCTGTTTTCAGTGGGTCTGACAGGTGTGAGGTACTTGTCGGCACCGCGGGGGTGAGGGTGGTGCGCACAGGACTCTGGCATTTACAGGCTGCCCGCTGGCGAGGGCAGATGGGGGCGGGGTGGGTACCGCAGGGACAGACCGGGGCGCTCAGCGTCCGAGTGATGCTGAAGGCGTGGTGTGAAGAAGTCACTCAAGAACGCAAGAGCAACCAGCAGTAGGGACATTGGTGGACGCTCCCTCTGCGAAGTGCCTGACAAAGCACTAGACCTTTTCATCTTCAGTAGGACTGATGAGAGGCTGCTATAAATGTCCCCGTTTCACAGAGAGGAACTCGGAGGCAGAGGGCAGTTAAGTAGCTTACTCAAAGCTGCACAGCTTGGAGGAGTTGGGAGCCTGAAGAGGAGGGGAGGAGGGCTGGGAGGAAGTGGGGTACAAGCCGGGCGAAGTCTAGCTCTCCTCCGCCTGGCACTCTCCCAGCTGCCCTTTAACTGCTGAATGTGGGCGCTCTCCCAGCAGGGCCGGGAGGCCAAATCCCAAAAGAACCCTGTCCTAAGAGAGCACAGAATGTGTTCTCAAGGTGCCCGCCCTCCTTCAAACCTCCAGTAAGGGGGAGAAAACCCATACCTGGCTTTCTTCAGGCCCAAGCCAACCTCCCATCTTGGTAAGTGGAAAACCCGCTCACCCTGGAGGCCCATTATACCCGGCGACTTCTCTGGGGAGCCCCTCAGAGTCTCACAGTCAGACAGGCTCCCTCTCGGCTCTCCACTCCCCCGCTGCTTTGCACGAGTAAGTAACTTACAGATTCCTTCCCACAGTCATTCGTGTTTCTGTCTTGATGTCCCGGGGGGAAAGGAGCTCTTCCTTATTGATTTGTGTGCCCTGCATGTTGTAGGCATAATGACATTAGTATAATGAGGTGCTTTGTAATTGGACTTGAATGAAGTGAGGAAAGGTCCTGGCAGCTTCCCACTCCCCCCTGCCCCCAACTTTCCCTTTTAGGAGTGATTTTGCAACCGAGCTATCCTTGCAGGCTATCCTGATGTCTCTTTGTTTCCTCTCTGAATGCTCCCTAGGTTCTTTAGGGCTTCCCCATCTGAGCCTTCTTCAGCCTGACATACATTAGAATTAGCTCTTCTGTGTGTCTGGGTCCTCTCCAGGCTCCAAGTCCTTGACTGCCACATCCGGTACCTGTCACTTGGGAAGTGGCAGCTAGGCAGGGTGGAACGTTAGACCCCTGGAAAGCCCTCTCCAGCCCTCCCCGGTTCAGCCGCACGGCACACCCCGTTCTCCCTGGGGCCATCAGCTGCCCCCTCCATCCCATCCTAATGGGGGAGCAGGTGGCCCAGCCTTGCTCCACGTCCCCTCTGTGCTTCTTCGGGGTCTTCCCAGACCCAGGCTCACACATGATGCTACAGCGATATGGGCTTCAGCTCTGATCAAAGCTGAAAACCGCAGCTGAGACCTGAACCGGCTGGTAAATGAGCGAAGACTGACTTCAGCCAGTTGGGCTGAGTCTGCAAATGCCGGGTGCCAAGAGCCTTTGCCGCAGTTTCGAGTCAGAGCCTACCAGGCTATTCCTTAAGGAGAGACGCGCCATGGGGGAGCACACAGCTGTACCGCAGATGTGGGATGACATCGAGGAAGCTCCCTGTGTCCAAGAGTGGAGCCGTCGCGTTTGTCACTGTGGATTATCTGCCAGGTTACTCCCACTCTCTGAATAAAGAGTGGAGGATAAGGTCGGAGAAGGGGGAAAGGGAAGCAGAGAGCGTGCGTGTGTTTTTGTTACTTCTTTCCAATGTAAACATCTCAAGCAAGCTCACTGGGTTAATACTTTCAGTGAAAGTACGTATTTCTACTGGACACAATGCAAGAATGTTTTGCTCATGGAATTTTCACTCAACAATAGGAAAAAAGATGTTTTCACCCAGGCATTTTTGGCCTGAACTATGGATTTGACGAGTGTTTCCCCAAATGCCAGCAGGACCGAAGACTGCAGCTGTGAAGGGAATTTTAGAACCCTCAAAAGTACCCCAAATGCATTTTTAAAAAAAGTCACACACTTCAGTCGTGCTTTATAATGTTGCTCACAACACTTGGGCACCATCAGCGGGGAGACCTGTAAGATCTCGTGTGAGAATCCAGCGGTCTGCGGGCCGCCGGGCTTTCTGCCTTACCCGGGCCATCCTGGTGAAACAGCGAGTTCGGATCCTCTCACATCTCCTCTGTTGTAGGTTTTGCTCCCTGAGCCTAAGACATGGATGTTTGCGTCTTCAGAACAGAAAAAAGATCTGAATACACAACTCCGATAGCTGCCCAAGTCGAGAGCCGCTCAGCGGTCTCCTCTCTCTCCTGTCATCTCTGGTCGCTGTTAATGCCATTGTCACAGAGATGCCATCACCGTCAGAGAAAGGCAGGGCCTCCTACTCCATGTGATGGTGTTTTGAACTCGGTCCAGAGATGCCTGTCACCACCAGGCCGGGTACAATTGGTTCATAGGAGAGAATTATGTGGCCTCCCTCCTAAGACCGTGCTGGAACTTTCCTGGGGGCCTTGGGATTGTGTCAGCTATGACTCAGTGCTCTCATGGTTATATGTTTTTAAGCTTTTTTCTTCCCCCCTTGGGCTTGATACGAATTTTCTGTCTCGGTTCCTTCTAGCTGATCTTATTATCTTCAAAACGTAAAAACGACCCCGTTCAATTTTAAATGAATTTATATGCTGCAGATTTGTTTTAGGTGACTTTCTTTTATGATGCCATCTTGCAGGCAGGGACCGTGCTGACTTCGTAGAGCCCATCCTGGGGTTAATGGGCAAGTTAGTTCACACACACTAAAAAGCTCCTCAAATGTTCACGTGAACTAATTGGTGGGAGCTGGCGGAAGAAGATCTGGCCGTCGCTGTGAACACAGAACAAGGGGTCTCATTTGCTTTGCGGTCCCATGCATGTGTGTATCAGGTGGGTAGAGGGAGAAGACGAGCCACTTCAAATCTTTCTTGATTTCCAGGGTTACACCTGTTGAACTTTGACTCCGTCGTACCCTTTGCCAGTCCCCTGAATTGGCCGCATCACGGGGATCTGCGTTTAACATCACTGTGTAAATCAGATGGGACTCTCTTTGGATGGTTCAAGTAGGGGCTGGAAAGTTCGCTTTGGTGGCATCAGGAGGGGGTAGAATCTGCAGGTCGTGGAAAAGCTCCTACTTAGAGGCCTGGGAAGGGCTTTCGGTGCATCGCTGGGTGCTGGGAAGTGAGGCGGGAGAGAAGATTTCCTGAGAGCGGGTGATGTGACCAGAGAGACGGTGATGTCCGGAGGAGACGGGACTGTGAGGAAGGGTGGACCGGCAAGCTGGTCATCGGACATCCTGGAATGTGGCCAGACAGGCAGCCTGGAGCCTCTACCCTGAATGGACGTGGGCTTGGGCTGGGGACCGAGAGGGAGCTGATGGGCGCGTCAGAGCCGCAGGGGCGGGTGAACAGCAGGCCAGGGCTCAGGACAGACCAGAACCCCCCTGACACAGCAGGCTGCAGCTCACGGCCTGGAAAGATGGTGGACGGATGGCCTAACGGGATGCCTTCAGACTGGGGCCATGCTTAGCAAAGATTTTGGCTCTGAAATAAGCTTAAAAAAATCTACTCTTAGTCAAAGATGCTATTTTGGGGACCCCCAAGGGGAAAAGGCCCTTACCTGTCTTGACGGCCTGGCCCGGTGATTCTACTCATCACAAGGAGGATAGAGGGTTAGGATTGCAAGCCAAAGATGGGAATGCTCCAAAAAGATAAGGAAGTGGGCAAAGGAAGAGAATACGAGCCCACAAGCCCAATCAGATGAGAGATGAGATGTGGCCTTAGAACACTGCCTGGAGTGAATGTGGGCGCCCACTGTGGGAATTTGTGGTGAAAGAGGATCTCCTTTCTTACAGTCTCTCCTAGGCCTGGTTTCAGACAGTATCAGTCAAACTATGGTTTTAATTTAAGGCACTCCGTGAAGTAGCCTGCACTAGGAACACCCTTATCCTATGTTGTTTCACTGAAAAGGGATGTCTGGGCCATTTCTTTTTGAACTGTTGGGGCGGTAATGATTTCCCCTCTCGATTACTCCCCGAGATCTTCCTCCCTCTCATTTTCCATCACTGGGGATTGCAGGGTAAGGCTAGAGTACCTGAGTTTGTTTTCGCAGTGACCACACCAGGGTTGGTCTCGGAAAAGGGCACACGGTGTTTTGCACCAGATGCCCCAAGGTCAAGTCAACAGTTATCAGTCATTTTATTTCTCTCCATTTACGCTGAGTAGATAACATCTGAGCCAAAGGGTAGAGCAGAGTGTCTGTTAGAAAGGGAAGTTGACCTCAAGTTTCCAACCAGTAGATTTGGAGCAGAGACCCTGGGAGTCTGTCTTCCGCAGACGTCTGGGATTTTACTCACTGGCTCCAGAAGACAGGCTGCCAGTTTCAGAGGATGCTGATTATCGGGGGGTCCAAAGGCAGCCGTGCGGGCACCTCCAGGATGGGGGAAGGAAGGCGCATTAACCTGGGAGCATGAAAGACCCTGGGTCAAGTCGTGATTTGCAGTTGCCGGTTGGCACACACCCAGGACTCTGGGCAGAGGGGGCAGGGAAAGGGGATTTGCTCTAATGAGTTCAGCTTTCTCTGAATGGTGTCTGAAAGCATAGTGAAACGAGCTGGTGAGAGCACGAATGAAGAGGGAGGCGTGGTTAAGGGGAGTCTGCAGTCATGACAGGGGCCACCCCAGCACCTCGGTGGGGACTGGGGTCCCCTCTGTTCTCACCGAGCACGGCAGCTGCAGGGCTGCTTCCTGGCCATGCTCTCGATGCATTGGCATGCATTGCATTGCATGGCTCACTGCGGGAGTCCTGGCGCCCAAAGCGGATGACTGTAGATGTGCGAGACCATCCCCCTCCTTCCCCTGCGCACCTGTGCCTGGCGCATTCTTTTCCATGGAATGATGGCACGCTGTGGCTGGGGGCACAGAAGTGCCCTGTTACAGGACAGTCCTGTAACCTTGCCTGCGGGCAGCCAGCGGCCCCTGCCTTTGGAGCCGCAGTTCAGGAATGGGGTGTCTGCCCACTGCAGGGAGAGGGTGGGGGCCCAGATACGGGGTGCAGGTGCTCCAGGATCTTCAGGGCCCAGATGCATGGATGCACATACTGGGGTTTCTGCTAGAAGGGCCGGCAAGGGGCCTTACTTTGAGGAGGATCCCGGAGTGTCTGTCATTTACCAGCTCCTCCCCCTTGTCCACAGGCAGCCCCTCGGCTCATCTCTGCTTGGCTCCCTGCCACCCACGTGGATATCAGGCCTCCCGGGTGCCCTGCTTACCGTGTGCTTTCCTGGCCTAAATAAGTGCTCTCGGGTGCACAGGACTTCTGGTTTTACTCTGCTTTCCAGCTCTGCACCCCGTGGGTTAAAGACACCTCCTCTTTCAGCCAAGACCCCAGGAAACCAGCGACCCACTTCCCTCAAGCTTGGTCTGCCCAGTTGGCAGTTGGAGAAGGAAGGAAGGAAGGAAAGAAGGAAGGAAGGAAGGAAGGAAGGAAGGAAGGAAGGAAGGAAGGAAGGAAGGCAGGCAGGCTATGGGTAGAGAATGAATTTCCCAAGAAACAGAGGTGATTCTGGTGACTTCTGCCTCTTGGGATCTGGGAGTAGTGGGTCCTGATTCTGGTCCTATCATCGAGCCACGGAGTCTGTAGAAGGGAAGAGGAGCCACCATAGTGAGATTGTTGGGGAATGAACGGGGGAGAGAGGGACAAGAGGGGAGCTTGGTCTAGGGCAGAGATGGTTTAGCAAATTGTCATCAGGGCAGGCTCCAGGTGCGTTTGGAGTCGGGGAAAGTGGCCAAGACCATGGCTGATGGATTGTGACAGGTGCCGTGCTAGGAGCTGCATTTGGGCGGGCACTCTGATCCCATCTGGCTGATGAAGATGGGGTGCTCGGGGTAACCCTATCACTCTATGGCCAAGGGGCAGAGGGAAGCTTGTGGCCTTGGTCTGGACGCCTCTCTCTGAAAGAAAGACTCTACCTCCAATTTCCTTCCACGAGGTTGGGAGGAAGGGAAGAAAGAAGAGAGGACAAAGGCCCATGAGCAGTCAGTGTGACTAAGGGCTTAGGTGGCATGGCTATTTTCAGAGTCTGCTAATTCCCACTCTGCAGAGCCCGAGAATTTCATACAAGTGCTAATGGTGAGACCCATCAGCCCTGTTCCTGAGCTCAGTCATCTGGTAACCCTGAGAGGCGGGCGCAGCTCAGCATTGCTTTCTGCGTTCTTTTCAAAGCAGTTAAACCTGATTCAGTTGGGGTTCCAGAAACAAATAATTTCAGACCAATTCCCAACCTAACAGGTAACTAATTCATGGGCCATGCAAAATATCTCCCATTTTGAAGTACAGAACTAAATGAATAAAGTCAACTTAGAATTGAATAAAGGCGGAGCACCCCAGTGACTCAGTGGGTTAAAGCCTCTGCGTTCGGCTCAGGTCATGATCTCAGGGTTCTGGGATCGAGCCCCACATCGGGCTCTCTGCTCAGCGGGGAGCCGGCTTCCTCCTCTCTCTCTTCCTGCCTCTCTGCCTACTTGTGATCTCTCTCTCTCTCTCTCTCAAATAAATAAATAAGATCTTTAAAAAAATAAAAAAGAATTGAATAAAGGCTCGCAGGCATGCCTTTTAAGATGGGGAACCGCGTACTGCAGTGAATCTAAATTTAGAGGTGGAAAATTAGAACAAAGCTACCTATTTATTAATGCACCACTTTGCAGTGAACCGTTGTCCTGTTTTGGGCCGGTCTCTGGATCCTTGACATGTATTACCTTCCCCAATGAAACCATAGCATTTACATTTTCGCGAGCATCTTGTCTTTAACTTTCTGTGCTCTATTTTAAGAACCATGTTTCCTTTTCGTCCTGTTTCTTTACTAAATATATATTTCCAGGATTTTATACTTTTCCATTATGGAAACAACTTGGCTTCACTGTGATTCTCTCGGCGTTCCCAGGTATGGTGTAAATACTGGCTGCCAATTATTCTTTTATTAAGGGATACTCTAAGGCTGATTTTCAAAGCACTTCTCCTCCTGAAACTGACACAACAGAAGGCCTTCCTGATGGTCCGGCCAATCCTGAGAAACAAATGCGGAATGCGGCAGAGACGCAGGCTCAGAATGGCCCTCCCCGTTGCCGACTTGAGAGGCGAGAGCATGCCTTAAATGGTGGGGTGCTGCAAAGTGGGGGCTCACCCTCCACTGGAAGGAAAATTGGAGTGTTTCTCCCTAGGGAGGCGATTCTTAAATCTGAAAACCGTAGAAGTAGATCAAGAATCGAAAGACAGCCAATGGAAAGCATAAGTCATTCGATATGTTTGTTCATTCTATTGAAAAGATTTGTTTCATCCTTATTTAGGTGGTATTTCAATGAAACCAGTCTGGGTCCGCACTCTAGTTCTGCCACATGGAACGGTCAGTTGTTAAGAGAACAGTAGTGCTTAGGGTAGGACAGCACGTGCGTCTACTCGTTGACCTTGGCCAAGTAATTAGTGTCTCTAAGGTCTCAGTTTGCCTGCTCTCAGGTTTATAGGATCAATGGGAGATACGGAAGCCAACCAAACAATGATGTAGATAACATGTGGAAGATCACTGGGGGAGCTGCTGGAGTAGGAGGGTCTTAGTACTTTAAAAGGATATTATAGGTCAGGGGGAGCAAGAAAGCTTCCTGGAGAAATGATGTTGGGTTGTGATCTGAGGGATGAGTGAGAGCTGTTGAGGGAGATGGTGAGAAAGGGCGCTCTTAGCAGAGTGAGCGGCATGGGTGAAGGCCCTGTGGTCGAGGGGGTAAGGCAAGCAGGAGGAATTACAAGGCCAATGTGTTTGGAGGTCGTAGGACCCAGAACATAGAGGGTCTTGGGTGCCAAGTTCAGAAGTGGTGTTTTATCTTAGGAGCACCAGAAAGCTAGGGAAGGGCTTCAGGTGGTGTGTGTTTGTGCAGGGGTGTGTGCGTGAGGGTGTGGGCGGGTTGGTGTGGGGGTGGTCATCACGACTTGATGTGCACTTGGCTGGATCCCTGGGCCTGCAGGTCAGAGAGCCGAATGGAAAAAAGAAGGCTGGTAGGCATCTACTGCAGCCATCCAGGTGGGCACAGTGGTAATTTATGCACGAGCGTGGTATGGAGACTGGAAAGAAGTGGACAGATCTGAACGTATTTTGGAAGTCAACTACAGGGTTTGGCGATGGTTTGGTCATAGGCCATTGGATAGAGCGAAGGGTAAAGAATGACCTGTGGGCTCCACCCCACAATCCAGGTAAAGGGTAGCCATTCCCTGGGCCAGCCCAGGGGTGCTGCAAGGGGACAAGGATTAGGAGGGAGGTCATGGATCCAGGTTACATTTCAATTGGCTGTTTGAGTTGCTTCTGAGGTGTCCTAAGGAGAGAAGAGCCAAGCAGTGAGGCGGATGTAGAAGGCAGAGCGCTTTGCGCTGAGTCATGCCTCCCGAGGTGTCCATGCTGGGAGGGGGTTGGATCTGAGTGTGGCTGAGCTTTCCCAGGGAAAGGGTCCAGCAGGAGAGGAGGTGGATCTGGACTTGAGCCTTGAAGAGCTCTAGCAATGAGTGGCTTGGGGAAAGTCGGCGAAGGCGGTGGGGAAGGTGAGGCTGGAGAGGTAGCATTTAGACAGAATAAGAGAGGGTTTCCGGGGTGGGAACATGGTGGGCAGTGCTGAAGGCCACTGTGGGGTGAGGTGAGACGAAGGAGAAACATTTTGGGTTGGACTATGGGAGACTGAGGTTGTCAGCCATCTTTGATCACGCCGGCATTTTGTAGAACACAACTTTCAGGTCATATCAGAAAAGACTCTTTCTTGCGGAGGCAGAATGAAATGAGATAATCTCAGGAAAGCACTAGTACCTTCAAGGTACAGCAGTGTAGAGAACTATTTCTCTTATTTTCTATAAGAAGGAGAGTTTATAATTGGCGCATTGGATTTTTTTACCCTTGGCCCTGCTGACAGTCCGAGTAGGCTGATTCCCGGTCGTGGGCCTGTCACGTGGTAGGATGTCTAGAAGCATCTCTGGTCTCCATCCACTAGACACAAAATATCCTCCCTCCCCAGGAGTGACAATAAAAAGCGGCATTGTCACGTTTTGGGGAGGGAAGGGCAAAATTGCCCCTACTTAAGAACCACGAGTTGAAGTAAAATAATTTTCTGGAAATGAATTTGATGAGCCCATATTTTTTCTTAATTTCATACACCAATAGCTGGAAGTGTTTAGCATCCTTGAAATGGCTGTGACGTCAAAAAGAGAAGCCACAGGAGGGGAAAAATAATTGATTTTGTATCTGAATATCATAGTTGACATCCAATAAACAGCTACCGTAGAAACGAGATTAAAAATTTGGGTGGGTTGACGCTCAATGTTTGCTAATTCTTTAGGAAGCCTGAAAGCAGACCATTTATGTCATACAGGAAAAAGAAGCCAGCTCTCCTTGGAGGAGACACAATCCACACCTGGGGAGCAAAATCTGCCAGCTGACCACCCCCCCCACTTTGGGACTCATGCTTCACAACAAACTTTTGTTAATATTTATGAAGAGAGTTAATGCCTTTTGGTGTAAAAAAAAAAGAAATCTAAATGAACATTGCTAACAGGATGGTGCCCTGTCTTCCAAAACATATAATCTCCCTTTCGGGGTTGGCAAAGTTTGCAAAATAAATCTCTTCCTGTGCCACACGGTGACTGCAGTATTTATCTTTGACACCCTGCGCTATTGAAATTCTTGACGCCTTAGAGCTGACTTCAGCAAACAAATTTAACAACCTAGTTAAAACCAAATAGTCTTATAGAGATGCTGCAACTTCTTTTTTAAGTTATAGCAGGACAGATTAGGGAAGCAGACAATAAAAGTCCTGTGGTTGCTCATATACTCTGGACTGTGGCAAAACATTAACGCGCTAACACCCGCCCAAGAGGCAGTCCAGGATGACTAGGTTTCTAGAATTCAGAGCTCCTTTACTTTGCGCCAGAACAAAGGGCATTTTAATTTCCTGCTATGTCGCACAGTTTTACAGGAACATTTGTTCAATAATTTTTTTTCTTTGCCCTCAATGAACTACTACAAAAATTGTACTCATGAGTTCCGATGGGATGCCGTGAGAGAGGGCACACTTCCCTACAGGAGGGGGGTCGAATTCTTTCTCCAAGAGGAGCCATTCACATCAGAACAGGAACTCTAGACGGCTCAGGTGGGACAGCCCACAAAACAGGACTCCTGAGCCCTCCAAAGAGGAACCACAGACTTGGCTTGTCTTTCTTTTTCTCTAAATGAGTCGAAGAGGACGGTTGTTTTGTTTCTCAAGGTGCGTACTTGAACTGGGAGCTCATAGCTCTGAATTTCTGTGCTGATTCAGCCTTGTCGCGTTACAAACACTGAGCATCCTGCATGGAGATCATGGAGAATCTGCTATAAGATTGTAATCCAGAATCACAAAGGAAATAATAAAGGGAGGAAGGGTGAGTTTTTATAAGCCTCTACTTGGCAGCTATGGCCCACGGTAGGGCAGGGTTCTTCATGTGGCTTCACGGTGGCCTACAAGGAGTTGTCCTCATTCTCACCAGGACCATGGAAACCCCTTCCTGGGGTCACCTGCACCAAGAATCTCTCGATGGGTGTCTTAGCATTTCCAAGGGAAAGCCAATAGGATACATATGTGCATATAGATATAAAAGGAATCGGTTCGTGCAATTATGGAGTCCCATGACGTGCCGTCTGCAAGCCGGAGACCCAGGGAGGCCCGTGGTGTGAGGCAGTCTGAGTCTAAAGGCCCGAGAACCCGGGGAGCAGAGAGTGTGGATTCCAGTCTAGGTCTGAAAGTCTGAGAAGCAGGAGTGATAAACGTGGGCCCTTTATCACCTTAAAGGTGGTAAAGCTTGGTGTCCCCGCTCACCAGTCAGGCAGGGGGGGCCCAGCTCTGCCTTCCTCCATCTTGCTGTTCTACTCAGGTCCCCGAGACTGGAGGATGCCAACCCACACTAGGGAGGGCCCACGGCTTTGCTGAGTCCACCAACTCACATGCTGACCTCACCCGGAGACATCCTCAGAGACACACCCAGGGCCCCGTAGAGCCAAGCATCTGTGGCACCTGTGATCCGGCCAAGTCGACACACACAATCAACCATCGCAATGGAATCTTTTGGGAAAGCTGTTCTGATTCTGGGAATGCCGGGATTTCTATCCCAGAAGAGAGGATAGTATCGCTGACAGAGCCGTATAGGCTTCGGAGGACAGAGGAGGGAGCTGAAGCCCAGAAAGGTGATGTGACCTGACTGAGTCACACGCTGAGTAGAGGCAGAGGGACACCGGAGCTCGATCTCTTGAACGTTGAACAGTACACTCATCACCCTAACACCTTGCGCTGACCATTTTGTGTGTTCCTCACAGAAGACAAAATGGTGAAATGGCATAGGCCATCTGGAGCCTCTGGTCCCAGGGTGGCCGCCCAAGCCCGCCCAAGTGGGTCAGCCTGCTTTGAGCCCAAACTCCTTCTCTCCTTTCCCCATCAGTCTTTGCCTTAGGGATACAGTCATTCATGTCTTAGAGATTAGGTTATCACCTTAGCCAGACACTTGAGTGTGAAAGGCTTCACTTACACACCAAGCGAAGACCTTTCTTGAACTTTCTTCCGGCACAGATTTGAGTGAAAGCCTCCTCAGGCCTGTGTGCTACACACTAGTGAGGTTCTCTGCATCCAGACACCCAGTGGAAGGCGGGGGGGCGCAGACCTGACTGGGGGAGCCAGGGAGGGCCCCCTGCATTGCCCTGCCTCAACTTCCTTGCCGCACTCTACTTCCTCCTTCCCTCCTGCTGACCTCACGGCTTCTCCCGAACCTAACTGACAGGCGAGAAACCCACAGGGAAGCCTGCGGTCAGAGCTCTGGGCCTGCAGAGGGGAAGGGAGCCATCCTATTTCTGGCTCTGAAAAATGGCTCCTGCTGACAGCTTCTGCAAATGACCCTTTCACAGGGAGGGCTCCCGGTGCCGGGGTCTGGAGCACATTATCCAGGGACGAGAAGAGCGCCCGGGCGGCCTCGGCCTCGCTTAGCAACTGGGGCAAAAGCACAGGAAGACGTGGGCAACATACTGAATGATTTCTCCTCCTCAGTGTTTCCGCCACCACGTTCACAACTTAGTTAACCGGCTGAAAGGGAGAGTTTCTTTGTAACACAAGTGTGAGTTTCTTGCAGGTGCCCTTCCTTCTGGACGCTTTCTTTTCTTTTTTAAAAAAGATTTTATTTATTTATTTGACAGAGAGGAGAGAGATCACAAGTAGGCAGAGAGGCAGGCGGGGGTGGGGGCGGGGGGAGCAGGCTCCCCGCTGAGCAGAGAGCCCGATGCAGGGCTGGATCCCAGGACCCTGAGATCATGACCTGAGCTGAAGGCAGAGGCTTTAACCCACTGAGCCACCCAGGCAGCCCTGGACATATTCAGGTACATGTTTACAGGCCCGCAGATGTGTGCTGGGCAGGAAACACAGGCCATTTGTCCGGGGCATGGAGGGGGGCAGGCCATGGTCCTGCTGTCGCAGGGATTCTGATCCAGAAGGGAAGCCAAACTGGAGCCCGGTAGGTCGACTGACAGTAAAGAAGCTGCGGTGACAATAAGGATTTCCCAGAGCGGCCAAAAGGCGGGAGGCCCCCGGCGCTGCGCTCTCTGAGGTGAGCAGTGCCCAGCTGGGACTCGCAGACCGGGCCACTGGGTGCGGGTCGGTGCAGAAGCAGGCAGCCTTCAGCGGAGCCGGAGCTCCCCAGATGAGTCCTTCTTCCTCAGAGGGGGACGGACGGGGTCCGCGAAGTGGGGACTCCGAGAAACTGAACCCCCGAGGGGGCCGTGGATGGTAAATGACTCAATACACACAAAGCTCCCAGCCCAGCACATGCCTCGGGGCCAAGCCAGGCAAAGCTCGCTGTCACCAGTCCCCTGAAGACAGGGCCTTCTGCCCCCATGTCACAGAGGAGGAAAGTGAGTCCTGCTCACGTGCATCACGCGGCCCACGTGTGTTTGTACCCCGGCCTGGCGGGTGACCTCCCTCCACCCAGAATTTTCCTCAAGGAAGAAGCCGCAGCAAGTCCTAGGGAGGCGTTTAAATAATTACCTTCATTTCCAGGTTATAAAATGCCCCATGTTAGGACTGACGGCAAAGCCAGCGTCACGAGATAAACAAGCTTCAGGGGGCTTTCTAGGCTGCACTCAGTGTTGTGGAAAC
This sequence comes from Procyon lotor, assembly GCA_028646535.1. NCBI lineage: Eukaryota > Metazoa > Chordata > Mammalia > Carnivora > Procyonidae > Procyon > Procyon lotor. The sequence continues at coordinate 112,758,001 of CM053610.1, forward strand.
ATTGGTTTCTTCTTTTATGTATTTTCCCCTTCGGGTGGGGAGAGTGCTTTTCCCTGTTCATGCTAAAGAAACAAAAGAATTAACCTTCTTTTTTCCTTCCCCAAATATACCTTAGAACCTATCTTGATGCCCAGAAGCAGTGTGTGGTACTTAAGCCCTGGGACGTGAAAAGACACTTTCCGGGAAGGGTGGTCATTTTGGAAGGAACCGGTTCCTCTCGAAAGTGGGTTTATGGACGCTTCATCTCTAACTCGTTTCCGACTCGATCATGCTAACATTTTACTTCTCTCATAAATGTCTCCTCCAGCCCGAACCTCCAGCATCTTTCTTTCTTTCTTTTTTTTTTTTTTTTTTAAAGATTTTATCTATTTATTTGACAGAGAGAGAGATCACAAGTAGGCAGAGAGGCAGGCAGAGAGAGAGGTAGCAGGCTCCCCGCTGAGCAAAGAGCCCGATGCGGGGCTCGATCCCAGGACCCTGAGATCACGACCTGAGCTGAAGGCAGACGCTTTAACCCACTGAGCCCCCCAGGCGCCCCCAGCATCTTTCTTGATGGCGTCACTGTGTCCCATGTTTCAGACCAGACACCTGGGTGCTGATTGCCATCCCTGTCCTCGTGCCCCCCACCCCGAGTGGCTGCTGATTCCTTC
>CM053610.1:112759150-112772926 GCA_028646535.1 Procyon lotor
CCCAGGCGCCTCATCAATTTCTTTCTTTCAATTTGAAGACTCTTGTTACTGAAGCTCTCTCAGAGTTAGAGGAATATATTGTATATCACTTTTTCTCTGTGGATGTTGGGAGGCTTGGGGTATGGACTGCTGGTTAAAATGTGAGGGTGCAAAGGGCTAAATTATGTATTTTTCTCACTGCTCAGTTCCCATACACAGTACTGCGATGCCTTTCCTTCACCACAAGCCGATGTGGAATTTCAGTGATTGGCCAAAGGGGGACTTAATTCATCTCTTGCTGATGTCCCATCTTATTCCCTCACTCTCTGTTTTTCCTGTGCCCTCTCTTCCTGTTCGGTTCCTATTATGGCCTTTCTTGGTCAAGGACGTCTGTCAAGATGAAGTGCTTCTATCCGCTGCTTCCCAACAGAATTCTATCCAAGTATCTGTTTGGAGAGATTCAGGACAGATCAAAATGCCTAAAATAGCCTGGTTTTCCCTTTGCTCCACATGGAAACCTAAGGAAGACCCCTAACTGAAGGCATCTGCCTCGTTCCCATTATTCTGGGGTGCTCCATCTTTGAGTTCAACAGTCCTCCAGAAGCCTAGATCTTTTTGGTATTAAAGAAACCATGAAAAGCTTGAGGAAACTACGTAGCTCCACCTCACCCTTTCCCGTTTATAGTGACGGAAGGTAGCTGGCCATCAGGAGAACACACAAGGAAACAGAAGGAACTTTGATCCTGAGCTGGACTCTGGACCTTTACGACATGGGTGATGGTCTCAGTGAGAATGTCTCATGCTAAGGCAGTTTCATTCTGGGTGAAGTCCGTACTTGAAGTTCCCCTGCTAACCTGCCTCTGTGTGCAGGTGGGGGTGGGACGGATGGAGAACCTTGACCCACAGCCCGCCCACCTGGGGCCCCTTCTGTAACCACGAAGGCCACGTGGAAGTGCGACTCTAGACCTTGTGGAAGTGAAAACTGCAGTGGTCCCCCGTGTTTATTTTGGGGCTCCTGACTTGGGGCTCTACTCACCTACCTGAAGGGCTGGCTCGAAGCGGACTTATTTGGGACCTTTCTTTATAGGACGCAAAAGCCTTTGCTCGTAGCCTTATCTTAGTTGACAAGGTCTATGGGCATTAGAAGCAGAGATATCTTCAACTGTAGTTCTCTACCACTTGCATTATTTTTGCCCCAAGTACTGTGGTCAAGGCAGAACTGCCCTGAGTTGAGGTCTTATTGCCAGAAGGTAGCTTGAGGAATGTCTGATCCGGTGGGGTTAGGACTGCTCTATCCCCAGAGCTCAATCAAAACACAATCACATCTGCCCTCCTCACCATCCTGCAGAAGGGCAAAAACTGAACTTAAAGCAGCTGAAAGCTATAAAGAGCATTTAACTTCTGTTGGTTTTGTTTTTTCAATTTTAATTTGTTAAATGATCCATTCTGAGGTCCCTTTAGAATATAACGCAGAGTTTGGTTAGAGAAAAACCAGTGTGACTTGTAGAACCTGCTTCAACCACTTCAGGTGTGACTGTGGTAATAGCACTTTTAAGTTTCCAATCTACTTACTGTACATGCATATGCCCTTGTGTGACCTGATTTGAGGGCACCCGCCAAAACGCGTGTGAACTTGGAGGGAGGGATAACTTAGCCCTGATGTCCCATTAATTCTGCTTCTAAATGGAGCCACAGAAGGAACTGGAAGGCTGCTCCATATCCACTATTGTTCCTGTCCCTTACTATTAGTTGGGGTCCCTGCTACAGAGCCCTATGGAGGCTTGTCCACTATGTGTTGATGTCCTATATTTTCCACCTGCACAGGCAGGGTGATGGTCCATGGGGTGGCCTCTTGGGGTACAGTTCTTCTGCTTCACAAGGGCAGATTTAGCCAGATTTTCCCTGGAGCAGGGACAGTGCCTGGGAACGGCCACCAGGCCATACCAGAATGGCCCTCCCCAACAAGCCTTAGACCAGACTCCCAATGACTTGCTAGGTGAATTCCTCTTTGGGACTCTTTATACCTTTTCTTACAGACCTTGGGTCAAGGCTACCACTGTTCTTCCTGACAGACCCTTAATTACGAATATCTGGTTCTCTTGTTTCTTCCTCAATTGGCTTTGGGATTCTCCTATTTGTCTCTTAGCCCATCTTTGGTGGCCAGTTCTTCATACCAAGAGGATTGAGATGTTTGCTCTTGTTCCAACACAAAATGTCCACTAGGTCCCAAAGGAGACCCTCAAGTGACACATCACTAAACAAAGAAGACATGTTCAGCAGTGGATTTGTGTCAAACACACAGAAGGTTGTGTGTGAAAAAAAAAAAGAAGGATTGTGTCCTTCTTGGATATTAAAATATCAAAAATACCAAAATATTTTTGATATTCAGTTACAAAAGATTCCAAACCAAACTGATAATGGTTTACACATGGCACTCATGATCTCTGGGCTGTGGACACACTAATCTCTCTACAAAGTCTTCAATATCAGAAAGCCTCACAAGTTATCTGGCGGTTAGTTAACCCATATTTCTAGCCCTTCAAAACTGGTTTCTAAATTTTAGGGAGTTCCTTTGCATAAGAACAAATTCTTCAAAATTTGGGGAATATTTCTTTAAAAATGACTTTTGAATTTCTAATATTAAAAAGTAGACTTATGTTAAATGTTAATTTTTTACAAAGTACTTAGAACTCCAGGCTTATCACCCATAGATGAATGCAAATGAATGCCTATCAAAGATTTTATTTAATTCATTAATTAATGAGGGAACCAATAAGATGTTACGACCAGCTCAAAAGAGAATTCAATGCATGCACACACAGAGGCCATCAGGAATGCTGAAGTGAATTTACAAATAGATGCAAAACTGGTTGAAACTCACAGAGCAATAATCAATTGTATCACCACACAACACAATTTGCATTTCTAGAACAATATTTCTATTAGTGGAAATAGGGAATGAACAATGTTCTATCAAAACAGACTGCAACTGGGGCACCTGGAGGGGGTCTCAGTCAGTTAAGCATCCAACTCTTGATTTCAGCTCAGGTCATGCTCTCAGGGTCATGAGATCGAGCCCCAAGTCAGGCTCCGTGCTCAGCAGGGAGTCTGTTTCTCTCCCTCTCTCTCTCCCTCTGCCCCACCACTCCCTCACTCTAGGAAAATAAATAAATCTTAAAAAACCCAGGCTACAACTTCCGTTCAAGTGTTCTTGAACTTGGCATATTTTCTTTTGCTAATCATTATATTGGCAGACTATCTTTTTCACAATTATTACTTTTTTCTTCCCCAGGAAGAGAAAAAGTCTTCTCAGGATGCACATTAATTTTAGAAGCTTAAAAGTCTTAGGAAATCAGGTGAGATCAATTTAGAAGTTATTAAAAAGTTTGTAGAATAGTTTGACTTTAGAAGAACATTTACTTACAATCTTTCTTTCTAGCCATAAAAATGAATCAAAGCAAACAATTAAACATGAAAATGGGCAGTAAAGAAAGCCGAACATATTGCTAATGGGGAGAGTCATTGTGTAGAGTTTGTAAAATGTGCCCTCACCTGCGCTGGCTTCCAGATGGGTAAGCATTGTCCACAGGTCAGCCCCGCCTACAGGGTCAGCCCTGCCCATGGGGTCAGCCCTGCGCGTTAGAAAAATGGGAACAAGGCTTTAATTGCATTAGAGTTTATAAAGGCTCTTGCTGTGTAATTTAGCCTGGTTTGCACTGACTGGACAATAGACCAGAAGGCAGAGTCTGTGTTGTTCTGGAGTGGAGCCCTGTGCACTGTTCCGACACAGACATTTTCTCTGTCAGCCTAACCTTGGGTATTGAGAATTTCCCCATACATCCTTCCCAAGAATTGCCTTGGTTTCACTACTGAGAGTTGAATGCATTTTGAAAGCCATTTGGGCCTCCCAAGTCATGCAAGTCCGTGTGTGGATGACACACTTTGGGAGTCTTGAGAAGGATGAACCAGAGCAGGTGTTTTACAGTTTGGCTTAAATACAATTCCAGAAACCACCTAAAAAATACTTTTTCCTGGATTTTACTGCAAGGGTTTTTGTTGGTACTGTTGGTCAAACAGACGACGGCTAGAAGAGAATTGATCCATTCGAGGTCATTAAGGCCCCCGTCACACAGTTACTCTGAAATCTGGATGAGATCCCAGGGGTGCCTGTGGCGTCCAGCTCCCTCTGCCCTCCATCACGCCCGCGCCCTCGCTCTCTAAGGACTAGGGTGTGGAATATGAAGGAAAAAAGTGTAGAGACCCCTGTGGTACAAGGAAGACCGCTTGGCTTCCAGTCAGAAGGTCACTGAGTCGAGATCTTGCGTTCCTGGTCATGCAGACTCCGCAAAGTGGGGATAATACTGCTGAATTCACAGAGTCCTCTTTAGGCGAGTTAAATAAAACAATGTCTGTGAAAATGCATCTGGCACATTCAAGGTGGAGCACAGGCGATCTGACCTTGATCTGATCCAGGTGTTGGGTCTTAGATCCTTCCAGTGTCACCTTTTTCCTCATTTTATTTATGCAGGGGTTCAACAGCGCTGACCGAGCTCCTGCTACAAACCGGGAGTACGGGACTTACAGATAAAAGTGTCATTCTAAGTCAGCCTTTTTGCGGGGGGCAGGGATGGCTTGCTGTCACCCTGTCTTCACAGTCCCCGTGGAGACTCTAGGGACAGACAGGTGAGGTGTCAGCCCAAGCTGACAGGAACCCTGGTGGGGTTCTGAGAGCCTTCTGCCGAGAAGCTACTTACAGTTTGTCGGTGTTCTAAGAGATTCTCCAAAATCGTACCAAGAGTGAAAACATCCTGTGGTCTGGACACGGAATAGGGTTATGTTTGTGGCCCTCTGACCTGGGTAGACTCCTTACCATTTGGGAAAACAATTCTAGTCAAGCAAGATCAGCTCTGCCCTCGGGTTCAAGATTTCCCTCGGTCTATAGAACAGGTTGGTCTTCCCACCTCAAGACGCTCTGTGAAAAAGGGTCCAACCATTGGAGACAAATTCTTGCTCTATCCCCCTCCTCAAGAGTCATGATCTAGAAGGGCTTTCAGAGGCAGCACACACCTGCCAAAACCTTGTGTTGGTTACCTCTGGGGGTAGGACTGGAGAAGAGAAGGGGAGATTACCAATATTTATTTTACAAGCCTATGGATTTTTCTCTTTACAAGGAGCATGTCATATTTTGTAAGTTAAAAAAATCCTATGAAATAAAGGAAAATAATCAAAAAAGACTACCCGAGGAAGGTTCTGAGAAGTCCTACCATAAGAAAACCTGCCTAGCACCCCCCCAAACGTTCCTGCCCAGGCACCCCCTCACCGGACTCTCTGGAGCATTCTAGGGGAAGCCTCTCCTCATAAACATCCATCTTCCTGGACCACGTAAACCTTAGAATAATTGAACTTTAGAGTTAGAAGAGAGTCAGCACATCGCCTGTATGCCTCATTTTATGCACAAACTGAGGTTCGAAGAGTTGAGGTGGCTCGTCTCAGGCGACATGGTTCAGTGGTGGCAGACAGGGTGGGAGCCCCCCTTTTCCTTCTCCAGGGAGGAGAAGCCTCCTGCAGCCCATTCCTGGGGGGGCAGAGCACCCTCACCTTCATACCTGAAACAGGTTAGCCACAGGGGCCAACGGAAACAGGTGCCGTGTGTCCTGGGAAGTGACAACACCGGCTCGGTTGTATGTACTAAGCTGGGACACTGACCGTCTGACGTCTTCTGGAAAGATAAATAAGCTTTCAGATCTGGGCTCAGGTCCCGCTGTCACCACCGTTGGCAATAAGAATATGGTGTCACCCCTTTCTCCCCTGACACTGCATCCCCCAGCCGGAGAGGGTCTGGCGAGGGGCGCCCTGCATCGTGGCCGTCTTGGCCGTCGCCTCGAGTCCTCACCTCCTTGACACAGTCTGGCTTCCCAGACACCGCAGATGCTAGATAGAAACAGGAGGCGCAGGAAATGACTGCTCTGAGCATCCCTCACCTCGGTCCCAATAGGACGTTTTGTGGAAAACTTTTGTGAGTATCAACCAGCTTCCTCTACCGAAGGTGCCTCGGGGATTTGGGCTGTCACCGAGGCGACTTCTGCCTCCATCCGAGTCCCAGGTAAGAAACTCGGAGGAATGGTGCTTACAAAGGTACAGGGAGGGGACGAGTGGCCCAGCTGTATTTCTCCACCCAGCAGAGCACAGGGGGGCAAATCCAGAGGTTTTAATTTTGACATTTCTTAATTTAAAAAATAACAACAAAATAGAACACAACCAGCATGTTTGCCAAGACTGAGCCTGAAGTCTCTTTGGGAATGAGGAGCAAAGGAAGGTGAGGGGGAGCTGGGAAGCGTCCTGCTGCCTCCCAGGGGAAGCGGCCCACGTCATTTATAAAAGGTTAAGTGTACCAGCGCCTGGAAGGTCCCGAGAACCACAGTGCAGCTGTGGAGAATGGCTATAAATCAAACCGCTCTGTTTTAAGTTTTAGTTTCAGTGTAGGAAATGAACCCACGCGCAGAGAGTCAGGAACAACAGCAACGTATTCTAGTCTACGCGCATCATAGAATTAGGTTTCAGGCTGGAGCAGAGTTTGCCACTCTTTGACCAAGTGCCTTTGCGTGGCGTTCTTTGGGGACAGAGACCAGAGAGCAACCGTTGGGGGCCTCCAGGTCACAGGGAGGATGGCTTTGTCAACTGGAAGACAGCCAACCTCAAAGGAGGGAAGTAAACGCTTTCTTCGCTGTGTTCGTGAGGAGCTGTCTTTCAGGTCGCCCCAAGCCTGTTAGCTACAGCAATTATATGTCCCAAAGGGGGATCATGCTTGCAAGCCATTCTCCAAACACCAGTGCGCCGCAGGACGTAATTCGTCACGGCTGTAAAAGTCAAGATGTTCTGATTTCCGAATAGGCCCGAGAAAGACCCTTAGGTCATCTTAATACGTATGTTTCTATCACATCTGATTGCTCAGAAATATTGCCTGTGTGCCTCTGCTTTAACTGGTGTTCCGGTTCTTCCTGTTTTTGATAGCTCCTTGAGGTCACTTGAGATGGTCACAGAAGGCCGACCTCGGTCCCCTAGAGCAGTGTTAGGGCACAGCCTGATGGGCCCCGAGAGAGCGCTTCAGGGCTGGAAAGCAAGGCATTCGTGCCTCTGGCCGCCGGTGGCACCAGACACCCAGGTCAGAGCACCTCTGCCCGTAGACCATCTTGGGGTGTCATTATTAGCACCCTCACCTTTGCACTTGCACAATCGCTGCTCCTGGTGCTAACTCCATTAGCCTTTCACCGAGGTGGGAAAGACAAGACCAGGGGCTGATCCTCGTCAGCGGCCCCGTAGCTGGGGATGAGATAGGAGGTGTGGCTGGAAAACACACAGCCCGTGCTCGGAATTTCTCGAATATGTTCCTTCTGCTTATTGGAACACTTGTTATTGCTCACCGTCCGAAGGGTTCATAATGATCTCACACATGCAAACTTTGTATCCCTCAAGAGATGAAAAATTCCCTGAGAGCAGAACTCAAAGCTTTGGCCCTCTTGCATTTCTTAAGACGCCTACCAGCACTTTTGTTTGAGAATATTAGGCTGTGGGCATACTTGTCATCTTGAACTGAGTGTCCGTGGAGATGACAGAGGCAGGAGAACCACTGCATGTAATCAAAGCCCAGGGGTTACTCAAAGCCCTGATTTCAGCTGTGGTATTTAGTGAGCTTTCCCCTAAAGCCTCTTATCATAAATACCACTAGAAAAAACAGGGGTAAAAACAGATGATTATGATATCATCTCTTTTTGCTTTTCCTACTCTCCTCCTGGTATTGAAATGATCAAGAGAGTAGAAAGGTGGCCAAAAAAAAAAAAAAAAAAAAATCCCACGCAGAAGGAAGACATGCAAAGAACCTAGAGAAGCACAGACAGGAAGGTTCTAGAATCACTGAGGCAGAGCAGCACCTTAGAAATCCCTGCCTATTTCTTGTGAAACTATCAAGTCTCAAAGTGTCCAGATAACAGAGGCTTCTCTTTGGTTTGGTGATCGCTTTCCCCGTCAGGGCAAGCTCATTTTTACATATTTGCATATGTTTTCACCTTAGGGTTTCAGGTTGACTTTGAAGTTCATTCTTTCAAGGACAGATGGGGATTCCTAAGGGTCCACTGACAGTAAAGTTTATGACAAAGAATTTTGTCTGTGTACCTTTGCCGTAGACTTGGCTGTTCTCGGACATTTTCATACTGTTTTGAAAGGAAATCTTGTCATTGAATATAGACTTTTATTTTTATTTATTTATTTTTTAAGATTTTATTTATTTATTTGACAGAGAGAGAGAGAGGTCACAAGTAGGCAGAGAGGCAGGCAGAAGGAGAGGGGGAAGCAGGCTCCCTGCCGGGAAGGAAGCCTGATGCGGGGCTCGATCCCAGGACCCTGAGATCATGACCTGGGCAGAAGGCAGAGGCTTTAACCCACTGAGCCACCCAGGCATCCCTTGTCATTGAATATAAACGTTCTTCCTCTAATAAAATTTCAAAGTCTTATACGCATCTCTTAGAGGGTGATATGGCCTGAAGATGACGTACAGATGATCAGAACTTTCTAGATAATTGTTGGCTGGGAGAATCACGCCACCATATTACCTGTGGGCGGCGCTCCGAGGATTCCAGCTAAGACAAAGCCCAGGGTGTACCCGTCCTGGAGGGGGACTGAGGCTGAGTTGGGTAAAAGGAAATACCAGAAAGTTTCTGGATCTGCTCATGTTACTTGAACAACCATTTATGGAGGGTATTACCCTGGGTGTTGAGAATATGTGACTGAGGACAATGCAGTCTGTGCCCTCTGGGAGCTTAGGGTCTCTTGGGAGGGAGGGCTATTGTAAAAGACATGTCTGGATCCCCTCCGAGGGACAAGGCCGAGGAGACAGGCCCTGCTCCAGCCAACCGAGGGGGCTGCTGAAGGAAGGGAAGAGTGTGTGGGGACAAGAGACTTTCCACCTTTGAGTGATGTGCCCTGTACCGGCAGAAGGAGGGGGAGATGTTTCAGCTACATGGATAGATACCAGGACGTGGAAGGACAGTATTTGGGTAAGGTGCCTTTTCCAAAATACAAATATGATCCAGTATCAAGCCCTCTTTAATCTTAAATCTTGATGACGGGTGCATGAGGGGAGGCACTGGGCCGAACTCCTCGGGCATAGCCTCTGGCGATGTTCCTTGTGTTCCGTCAGTCCACACTGTCGCCTGGCACAGGGCTCAGTCTGTTTGTGCAAGAATTAATGAACATCCCCAAGTTTTATTTCCTTCATCTCCGTCTCTTAACACTGAGAAATTAGTATAGTAGAAGAAAATGAAGCCGTATCTTATAATTTATGGCTATCGTGGAGATAAGGAGGAGATTTCTCATTTCTAAGAGACTTTACTTGCATTATCATGGCTGCTTTTCTCCCCATCAGTCAGCGGGGCTCTTCCAAGGTGACCTACAATTTTGCTAAGTGATCTACTATCTCCCTGTCCCGGTAGCAGAAGCCAGTGGTTTTCAGTTTTGAGAGTGAGACTTTTAAAATATGAGAAGTCCCTAAGCTGTGGGTACCCTTTGTGCCAAACTCAGAGGTAGAGCCCAGATTTCTGGCTTTTCAGTTTTCTTACCTTCCCACACAAAGAAACCACAAACAGGGAATTAGGACCGAAAGGCTCAAGCACCACACACACGCCGTGGGCGAAGTCCCCCTCAGCAGGCAACCAGAGGGCACCCGCTTTTCAAAAGCCCTGAGCTGAGCCCCCAGATCTGAGAGGTAATCCTAGCTCCACGTCTATACCAGCAACCATGTGTTCGTCCCTCTCCCAGTGTTCCGCAAGCCTTAACCCGTTCAGTCCTCACAACAGACTCATGAAGAGGAAACTGTGATCATCTTCACTTTAAGATGGGGAAGCTGAGTCAGGAGGAGGTTAAGAATTTGCTCAGCTTTACCAGCTGGTAAATGCCAGAGCTGGGGTCCGGGCAGGCAGGCTGTGGCTAACGTGCAAACCACCCCACCTACGCTCGGAAGGAGGCAAAATGCCATCCCATGGAGGAGATGAGCACAATAAGATGCCCGTACGCTTTGTGGTTCAAAACAATGTAGAAACACAGGACGCTCTGTTTTCAGTTTAAAACAGCTTTAAACGTTGTTGTAAGATGATAGCAATGAGCACGGTTGCGACTTTTCCGTTTTTCAAGGGACTGAGATGTGAGTTTTGAGACCTAGAATTTCAGGAGCATTTTCCAAAGATAAGAATCCTTAAGATCTAACCATGAAACAAGGACCATGGCCAGTGAACACGTATTCCCTTCCTATTGATTAAGAGATTTTATTTCTATTTTGGAGAGTTCTTACATGCATATGAGACAACATTCAAAATGATGAAGAGAATACAGTGAAAAATGAGCCTTTCCCCCACGTCTGATTCGTGGTCACTGGACTGCCTCCCTCAGAGGGGAGCAGAATTAGTTGATTCTTCTGTAACCTTCAGGAGATAGGCTGGGCACATATAAGCTTATGTATCTACACATAGAGGATTTGGGGGCAGAGAATGGTAACTGACTATGTCTGTAGAGTTCAGCACTTCACTTTATTTAAGTTTATATGCCGGAGTTCAATATGAACTTGGTCCGTAGTAGTACAATGAATCTCATCAAACTAGTCATTACCGTTGCTTTTTATACTGCTTATGAAAGTGATTCCTTTCTCTCTATAAAATTTACATCCAGCCATCCTTCTAAATTATCTTATTGTTTGTGATAGCTTTTCAATGATTCCCTGTATTCTCTAAATTAGAGGTCACATAATCTGAATTCCTTTTCCTAATTTTCATGCTTCATGTATATTTGTCTTATCAAGTTGGATGGACTGGTACCGCTAGAACAATGTCAGTAGTCGTGATAATGGGCCTTCCTATCTTTTTCTTGACTGAATTGGAAGGTACTGCTTTATCTCTATTAAATATGAGGTTAATCTGGGGGTTGATGCACACACACAAATCTACATACACGTACACTTAATTTACATGCTTTTTATAGATGTTATGTTTTTATGTCATATTGATGAGTCATCTATCTTCTCCTATATTTCAGAACATTTATTAAAAATGGATGTTAACTCATATAAAATGCCCCTTAACCATATATGGAGATGATCATTTGATTTTTTCTCTTTTCATATGTCCAATGATGATTTATGTTTTTTTAGTTAAAGGAATCTTAATTCCAGTAAAGTTAACACATAGAGTTATATTAGTTTCACATGTACAATATAGTGATTCAACAGTTCTGTACATGACTCAGTGCTCATCACCATAAGTGTACTCTTTAATCCCCTTCACCTATTTCACCAATCCCCCTACCCAACTTCCCTCTGTAACCATCTGTGTCTTCTCTGTAGTTGATCTCTTTTTTTCTTTGTTCTTTGTTTTGTTTCTTAAGTTCCACATTTGGGTGACATCATATAGGTTTGCTTTCTCTGACTCACTTCACTTAGCATTATGCCCTCTAGGTCCATCCATGTTCGTGCAAATGGTAAGATTTTGTTCTTTTCTATGGCCAAGTAATAATATTCATTTAGACACACACACACACACACACACACACACACACACACTATGTCTTCTTTATCTATTCATCTATTGATGGACACTTGGGTTGCTTTAATAATTTGGCTCTTGTAAATAATGCTGCAATAAACACAGCGGTGCATATATCTTTTTGAATTAGTGTTGGGTAAATACCTAGTAGCAGAAATACTGGATCCTATCACAGTTCTATTTTTAATTTTTTGAGGAACCTCTATTCTGTTTTCCACAGTGGCTGCACCAGTTTGCATTCCCACCAATAGTGAGGGTTCCTTTTTCTCCACATCCTCACCAACACTTGCTGTTTCTTCTGTTTTTGATTTTATTCATTCTGACAGGTGTGAGGTGGTATCTAGTTGTGGTTTTGATTTCCATTTCCTTGATGATTACTAATGTTGAGCATCTTTTCATATGTCTGTTTGGTCTTCAATGTCTGTTCATGTCTTCTGCCCATTTTTAAATTGGATTTCTTGGTATTTTTTTTAGTGTTGAGTTGTAAAAGTTATTTTTATTTTGGATACCAATCTTTTATCGGATATGTCATTTGCAAATATATTCTCCCATGTGCTAGGTTGCCTTTTAGTTTTGTTGATTATTTCTTTCACTGTGCAGAAGCTTTTTATTTTGATGTAGTCCCAATAGTTAATGTTTGCTTCTGTTTCCCTTGCCTCAGGAGACATATCTAGAAAAATGTTATGGCCAATGTCAGAGAAATTACTGCCTATGCTCTTTCCTAGGATTTTTATGGTTTCAAGTCTCAGATTTAGGTTTTTAGTTTATTCTGAGTTTATTTTTGTACATTGTGTAAGACAGTGGTCCCATTTCATTCTTTTGCACATAGCTATCCACTTTTTCCAACACCATTTGCTGAAGAGACTATCTTTTCTTCATTGCATATTCTTGCATCCCTTCTCAAAGATTAATTGACCATATAATTGTGGGTATATTTCTCAGCTGTTTATTCTGTACCATTGATCTATGTATCTATTTTTATGCCAATATACCAGGATGTTTTGATGGCTACAGGCTTGTAGTATGTCTTGATATCTGGGAATGTGATACCTCCAATTTTGTTCTTCTTTTTTCAAGATTGTTTTGTTTATTTGGGGTATTTTGTGGTTCCACACACATTTTAGGATTATTTGTTCCAGTTCTGTGAAAAATACTATTGGTATTTTAACAGGGATTGCATTAAATCTATAGATTGCTCTGGGTAGTAGGAACATTTAAATAATATTTGTTCTTTTAATCCATGAGCCTAGAATATATTTTCATTTGTTTGTGTCATCTTCAATCTCTTTCATTATTTTATAATTTTCAGAGTACAAATTTTTCATCTCATCGGTTCAGTTTCTTTTCTTTTCTTTTTTTAAAGATTTATTTATTTTATTTTAGAAGTGGGTGGAGGCAAAGAGGGAGAGAATCTCCAAGCAGACTCCCCATCGACCACAAAGCCCAGGGTGGGGCTTCATCCCACAACTCATGAGATCATGACCTGAGCTGAAACCAAGAGTTGGACACTTAACCACTGAGCTACCCAGGTGCCTTGGTTCAGTTTATTATTAAGTATTTAATTGTATTTGGTGCAATTGTAAATGGGATTATTAATTTCTCTTTCTGCTTCTTCATTATTAATGTACAGAAATGCAGTGGATTTCTGTATATTGATTTTGTATCCTGAGACCTTATTGAATTCATTTATCAGTTTTAGTAATTTTTGGTAGAGTCTTTAGAGTTTTCTATATATAGTATCATGTCATCTACAAATCATGAAAGTTTTCCTTCTTCTTTACCAATTTGGATACATTTTAATTCTTTTTCTTGTTTGATTGCTATGGCAAGGACTTCCAGTACTATGTTGAATGAAAGTGGTGAGAGGGGACATCCTTATCTTCTTCCCCATCTTAGGGTAAAAGCTCTTAGTTTTTCACCATTGAGGATAATGCTACCTGTGGGTTTTTCATAGACGGACTTTATTATGTTGAGGTATGTCCCTCTAAACCTACTCTTATAATTCTCCTTATAATCTGTTAGTTGTTATTCGATCTCTCTCATTTCTAATTTTGTTTGAGTTCTCTCTCTCTCTCTCTCTCTCCCCCCCCCCCCCCCCGGCTAAAGGCTTTTAATCTGAGTCTGGCTAAAGGTTTATCAATTTTTTTTATCTTTTTGGAGAAATAGCTCCTGGTTTCATTGATGTGTTCTGTTGTTTTTTGTTTGTTTCTATTCC
>CM053610.1:112773026-112785939 GCA_028646535.1 Procyon lotor
TCTTTTTCTAGCTCCTTTTGGTGTAAAATTAGGTTGTTTATTTAAGATTTTTCTTGCTTCTTGATCTAGGTCTATTTTGCTATTAACTTCCCTCTTAGAATAGCTTTTACTGCATCCCAAAGATTTTGGACCATTGTGTTTTCATTTTCATTTGTCTTTATGTCTTTTTTTATTTTCTCTTTGATTTCTTGATCCATTTGTTGTTTAGTAGCATATATTTAACCTCCACACATTTGTGTTCCTTCTAGATATTTTTCTCTTGTGGTTAATTTCTACTTTCACAGCTTTGTGGTGGGAAAAGATGCATGGTGTAACTTCAATCTTTTTGAATTTGTTGAGACTTGTTTTGTAGCCTAAAATGTGATCTAATCAGGAGAATGTTCCGTGTGCACCTGAAATGAATGTGTATTTTGCCGTTTTAGGATGAAATGTTCTGAATATATCTGCTAGATCAATCTTGTCCAATGTGTTATTCAGAGCCACACTTCCTTGTTGATTTTCTGTTTGGATGATCTATTCATTGATGTAAGTGTGGGGTTAAAATCCCCTACTATTATTGTATTATTTCTTTTATGTTTACTATTGACTACTTTATGCATTTGAGTGCTCCCACATTGGCTGCATAAATATTTACAATTATTATATCTTCTTTTTGGATTGCTACCTTTATGATTATATAGTGTCCTTTTTTGTGTCTTATTACAGTCTTTGTTTTAAAGTCTATCACTTCCAATGTAAGTATTGCAGTCTCAGCTTTCTTTTAGCCTCCATTTGTAGGGTAAGTGTTTTTCCATCTCTACATTTTCAATCTGTATGTATCTTTAGGTCTGAAGTGAATCTCCTATAGGCAGCATATAGATAGGTCTTGCTTTTTTATCCATTTCCTGTAATCTATGTCTTCTGGTTGGAGTGTTTAGCTCATTTACATTCAAGGTAATTATTGATAGGTATATACTTATTGCCATTTTGGTACTTCTCTGGTTGTTTTTGTACTTCTTCTCTGTTCCTTTCTTCTCTTGTTCTCTTCTCTCACAGTTTGCTGGCTTTCTTTAGTGATATACTTGGATTCCGTTCTCTTTATTTTTTGCATGTCTATTATGAGTTTTTAATTTGTGGCTACCATTCAGTTTATATATAATATCTTATGCATGTAACAGTCTATATTAAGTTGATGGTTGCTTAAGTTTGAACCCATTCTTTACTCCTATACCTCCTCACATTTTTAAAAAAGATTTTATTTATTTATTTGACAGAGAGAAGGAGTGAGAGAGCGAGAGAGTGAGAGAGAGAGAAAGAGAACAAGCAGGGAATGCAGCTGAGGGAGAGGGAGAAGCAGGCTCTTTAGTGAGCAAGAAACCCAATAGGGCCTCAATCCCAGGACCTTGGGATCATGACCTGAGCCAAAGGCAGATGCTTAATCAACTGAGCCACCCAGGTGCCACTCTCTCCTCACATTTTAATATATGGTGTCATACTTTATATTTTTTTCTTTTGTGAATCCCTTGACATATTTTTTTATAGACATACTTAGTTTTACTGCTTTTATGCTTTCTACTTTTCTTACTCTTGTTTACGGTTTTTCCTTTCTATTCAAAGAGTCCCCTTAACATTTCTTATAAGGCTGTCTATTGGTGATAAATTCCTTTAATTTTTGTTTGTCTGGGAAGCTTTATCTCTCCTACTCTGAATGATAGACTTGTTGAGTAGAGTATTCGTGGTTGTAGGTCTCATTCTTTCTGTACTTGAATATTACCATGCCACTCTCTCCTGGCCTGCAAAGTTTCTGCTAAAAAACAGCTGATAGCCTTTTGGGGTTTCCCTTGTATGTAACTCCTTTCTTTTCTCTTGCTGCTTTTTAAATTCTCTCTTTATCACTACTTTTTGCCATTTTAATTACTATGTGTATTGGTGTGGACCTCAGGTTGATTTTACTGGGGACTCTTTGTGCCTCCTGGATCTGGATTTCTGTTTCCTTTCCCAGATTTGGGAATTTTTCAGCTATTATTTTTTTACATAAATTTTCTGTCCCTTCCTTTTCCCTCTCCTCTTATAGGGATCCTTATAATGTGAATGTTATTATTCTTGATGGTGTCAGTGAGGTCCCTTAATCTAGTTTTGTTTTTTATTCTTTCTTCCCCCTTGTCTTTTGTTCAGCTTGACTGCTTCCATTACTCTGTCATCAAGGTCACTGATCCATTCTTCTGCTCTTTCTTGTCTACAATTTATTTCACCTAGTGTATTTTTTTATAATGACATGCTTTTTTGTTTTATTTTTAAAAGATTTTTATTTATTTATTTGACAGAGAGAGAGAGAGAGAGGGATCACAGGTAGGCAGAGAATCAGGCAGCGGGAGAGGGGGAAGCAGGCTCCCCACTGAGCAGAGAGTCCACTATGGGGCTTGATCCCAGGACCCTGAGATCATGACCTGAGCGAAGGCAGAGGCTTTCGGCCACTGAGCCACTGAGGCACCCCTCATCTAGTCTATTTTTAATTTCAGTTTTTAAGTTCTTCATCTCTGATTGGTTCCTTTTTATGTTTTCTATCTCTTTGTTGAGAGTCTCACTGAGCTCTTCCACTCTTTTCTTAGTCCAGTGAATATATTTATGACCATTACTTTAAATTCTCTGTCAGGTGTATTATTTCTTTCTGTTACATTTAGTTCTTGTGCTATGATTTTATCCTATTCTTACATTTGAGGCATGTTTCTCTGTCTCCTCATTTTGTCTAATTCTGTGTTGTTTCTATGTGTCAGGAAAGTCATCTATGTCTCCTGCTCTCACAAGTGGTGGCCTTATGAAGAAGAGGTCCCATAGTGCCTGTGGTGCAATGTCCCCTGTTCACCAGAATCTGGTGCTTCAGGGGGTCCCCTGTGTGTGTTTTGTTAGCCCTACTATTGCAGCTGAGCTGCATTTGCCTTCAGTCCAGTCATCTGCAATGGTCCCCTCTGCCTACCTGCCTAGCTGGGTCCATGTGTTATTAATGGGCCAGTCTGTGGCCTCCTTGGGCTTGAGTTGAGTTAGGGCAGTTGTTTGCCAGAAATGCAGTATTGCCAAGCTGCAGAGTGCTTTCCCTGTGTTGTACCCTGAGAAGCTTTAGTTGGTGGTTGGGTCCTGCAGTGAGACCTGATGTCTGCCCCTTCCCCATTGCTAGAGTTGCAGTTGGACCGGTGTGTGTGGTTATCTTCCCCTCTCTCCAGGGCAGGAGTTAGTTTGGAGTGGTGCTGGCCCCTTTTGAGACTGTTGTGCACTGCTAGTTTGTGGCACTGCTTTGGGTGGACTCTGACCAAGGGCATATTGAGGGGGTTAATCTGCAGGAGAATTCAGGGACAGGATGCATGGGGTTAGCAAGGTTCATACTGATCTACTGTGGGAGCTGTCTACTGCTGCAGCCTGAGAAAATTCTTGCTTAGGCAGCCAAGTTGAGAGGGGCAGATCTACAGAAGCTCAGCAGGGTGTTAGTGAGCTAGGTGGAGAGCTGGCTACTGCAAGTGTCCCTGTAGCTCGGTGTATCTCAGCATGTGTCCGTGGATCTAGGTTCCTGTGTCTCAGGGGCTGTTTGTTATGCTGTCTCTTTGAGGGTGGGGACTCATTTTCCTCTTGCTCTCCAGCTCTCCCAGAGCCAAGCAAGAACCGAATTTTAAAGTTCCAGGTGCTAAGCACCACTGATTGTAAGAACTTATGTAGCAGGCCCTCCAGATCTCAAAGCCAAATGTTATGGGGATTCATCTTCCCCATGTGGGTCCCCTATGTCTGGCGGCTTCATGTGGGGATCTGCTCCTCTCCCCTCTCTGCACCACCATGTCCCTCCCTCCCACGAACAGTCCTATGGGTCTTTTTGGCTCCCAGCTGTGTCTCCATCCTTCCTACCCTCTCTTACATGGCCTCTTCTCTACATTCACCTGTGGAGAGTCTGTTTTTCCAGTCTTCTGGTCATTTTCTAGGTTATTTACACTAATGTGGCTGTTATCTAGTTATGTCCATGGGAGGAGGTGAGCTTAAGATCCTCCTACTCTGTCATTTCCCCCAGAAGTTTCTCGATGATGATTTACATTAATCAACTCAATAAATCTTATCCATTCTTGCATTTTGAGGTTAAGGTAACTTAGTTGTTGTATATTGTTCTTTTTCTTAAGAATATTTTCTTAAGGATTTAGCATTGATATTCATAAATTATGTTTTCTTTATTCATGTAATCTTTGTTGTTGCTGTGAATCGATGTTATAGTAGTTTAAAGCAAAGGATTAAGAGTCTTCTTTATCTTTCTTTGATCTAGAATAGTCTGAAAGAACAGTGGAGTTATCTGTTTCTTAAAGGATTGATAGAATTCTCTTGTCAAATCATCTAAACACACTGCTTTTGGGGAGCTGCCAACACTAACAAATTTTTGTATTTCTTCTAGAATAATTAATCTATTTTGAATTTTCATTTTTTAATATACATTTTGGCAATTTATATTTTACAGAAAATAATCTCTTCCGATTTTTAGAGTCACATCAAGTTCAGAAAAGTGGTGTCTTAGGATTCCTAAGGTTTCTCCTTTTGTAATTTCTTAGATTGTTTATTTTTACTTTCTTATTTGTTAAAATTAGACTAAGTAATAGTGATGTATGTCTGTCTGTATGCATGTACTTACATTCTTGGACTTATCATTATTATCATTTTCACTTTTCTAGTTGTTTTCATTTTATGCTTACTAATTCCACCCATTATTCTTGGCTTTATCTTCTTACCTATTTTCTATCATTTTTCATTGGATGATCTACTCATGTATTTTTTAACCTTTTCTGGTTATAAAATACATATATGACTATGCATTTTTCCCCGAGCTCTGCTTTAGATGTAACCCATAGTTTCTTCTAGGCATCATTTTAATTACTGCTGTTTTGTAGTTATAGCAAAATTTTGGTTTTGATTTCTTCTTTGACTATGAATTGAGTCTTTAAGTTTCCAAGTGGTAGAGAATTTGTTCGCTTTTTATATTTTGTTTCAATATTAATTTCTTTGTTCATTGTGATAAAGGCATTTTGTCTTATTATTTCTACTTTTGGGAATTACCTGAGGTTATCTTTGTGGCCTGGTATTTTGGTATATATATATTTCTTTCAATAATTTCCAAGATTTGTATTTTTGTTGTGGTGTTCCTTTATAGAATATACTTACTCCTTTCTTTTTTCAATATGCCTATTGCCTCTGTCAGTTTTTCCTGAGACATCTTTTGATTCTGAATATTAAAGTATTTTATTTCTGGAAAGTTTTTTTTAACATATCCATCTAAATATATGTATTTAACCCTTTTCCACCTTGGGCATACTAATTAGGCATATGTTGAATCTCTTGGTTTATCTTTCTTTCATTTCTTTCTAGTCCTTGTTAATTCTTTGCTTATTTTAATTTTATTTTGATTATTTCTCAAAATAATTCAGTTCAATTCGATTCAAAATATTTCTCAAAATAATTCTCAAGACAATTTTGTTCTGTCTTTTGGTAGGTTTTAAGCATTTTCTTTACTCCTTAGAGCTTGTCCAGCTAATTGCAAAGTAACACAGTGAAAGGCAGGGCCATGGACACATTAGCAGGAATTCTTCATAGGACACAAGGACTTGTGTTTAAGAACGTTCACTTTACTTTCAAAGGCATATGAAATGTTCAGAAGCAACTGTGCCCATAATGCCCAGGTTTTCTTCTGCTTCTTGCCTCACCAACAGACTGCTTCCTGAATATATGGCAGGTCTGATGGATTTTCCATCTAGCCCATCATATCCTGTTTTCCTCGTACCAAACTCAGGCGACGGGAGCTGCCCACTGCCCCCCTCTGCCAGCTGACCTCATTAACAAAGGTAGGCGTGCCCCTCAGACTATACCACTTTCTCTGGGACTTTTACCCTCGGCCTTGCCTACATTTCTTCAACCTTGCATCCCTTCTCCTGCTTGACTGTCAGTCACCACATTTCCTTCCCGTTTCTTGTATACTTTGCTCTGGGATTACGTGTGCCTTTGAGTTTTGTTGAAACTTGGAGGTTGACTTTGCAAGAAGATTGAAGTTCCTTTTCTACCCTTCTGTATTAAAACAGAGGTCTCCAGCATGTTTTTAAAATATTCATATTTTGAGTATAGAGAAATTCAAATTCAGGAAAGGATTTTGTGCTACAACATCTGTAATATTTTAGTACTCTCTTGTGGCATATACTTCCTCACAACTCAAGAATTTTTGTTAAATATAGAATTTTATATGGCTTACAAATTTAACTTGATTATCAAATAAAACTTTTTGATACGAAGAAATAATGATGTGGCTTATATTTTATTTTCTATATAAACACAATTTGGGTAGAGTTTACATGAAACTTTCTCTAAAATTTTTAATCTCTAGGAAAATTGGTGTCATGCAGATGCTAAAATCCTTAAAATGTATAATGTTGCAAAAATATACCCTCATCTGAAAATATAATAATTTTTCCTTGCATGATTCAAACCTTAAGGGCCATTTTCATCTCTCTTTTTACCATCAGGTGGTGCTAAATATGTCATATTCTTAATGACAAAATTTTCAGGAATATTCTCCAGGTATAGTTAATGAAGGTAGGATCTTTGGGTAAAGGGATGTAATTATTACATCACAATTAAAAATAGCTTGATGAGAAAGTACAACTGTTTAATATAATTATAGGAACTACAGAGATATATTAAGTATCAACAACACTTTTACTGTTTCACTATGAAGAGCATCATATGCAAAAGTGAATCTGTCATCTTTTGTAAAGAACTGCTTGGGAATATCTTATCCCATATTTAACAGAGGAGGTATGTAACTTTTTTTCAATATCATTTTACTCCTCTGTTCTTTGGTAAGTTAAAGTTTGCTTCGTTTAGTTTTAGTTTTGTTTTGTTAGTTTACTAACATTGGTGTGCCCATGTATCTGAATTCTCCACATCGTATGTCATATTTGATTTCAGTTGACTGCATTAATTTCGACTTTTGGATGAATCACGGTTTTCTACAGTTTGCTTTCTTGGACATTGTGGATGAGGAGCTTCACATAACTGTAACCTCAACAATTTTTTTCTCTTGCATTTACACTTCTGCTCATTATGGAGCTAGAAATGTAATAGACCTTCCAAAGGGGAGCAGGTGACTCTTAGCGACTTGCAATTGAATTTCAGCTGCAGAAATAGTTTTCATCAAGCAACTATGTGATTATTAAATTTCTTTACAAAAGGGGAGAAGAAGAGAGGTCATAGGTGACTGATTTACAAATCTCTGGGGAGTGTTTGCAGTTATTAATATTGTATTCTTTTAACAGGTGTTCTCCTTAAGAAATAAATATTTTGGGGTGCCTGGGTGGCTCACCGGGTTAAGCCTCTGCCATGCTCAGGTCATGATCTCAGGGTCCTGGGATCGAGCCCCACATTGGTCTGTCTGCTCGGTGGGGAGCCTGCTTCCCCCTCTCCCTCTGCCTACCTCTCTGCCTACTTGTGATCTCTTTCTCTGTGTCAAATAAATAAGTAAAAGCTTAAAAGAAAGGAAGGAAGGAAGGAAGGAAGGAAGGAAAGAAGGAAGGAAGGAAGGAAGGAAAAAAGAAAGAAAGAAAGAAAGAAAGAAAGAAAGAAAGAAAGAAAGAAAGAAAGAAAGAAAGAAAGAAATATTTTCTACTTAGGTTTTGAAACTATAGTATAACTAATGAATCCAGATATTTGGAGAAACATTTTTATCTCATTTTTAAGTAAGTGTCTTTTAAATTGTTAAGGGTTTTTACAGCTTCATTGGTTAAGCATCATCATGCTGGGCAGTGAGAAGCTGAGCCTGTCAGTGCAGGATGGTGGTTACCCGAGCCAGGTGGGAGCCAGGTGGGAGCCAGGTGGGAGCCAGGAGGAGGCATAAAAAAGGGGTGGTCAGTCTTGCCTCTTACACGTAAGTGGCTCTTAACAGAAAGGATGGTGAGGAAACTTGAGAAAGGGTCCCTTTTCCATCTCAGTTTTCTTTTCTTTTTTTTTTTTTTAAAAAAAGATTTTATTTATTTATTTTACAAAGAGAGAGACAGCAAGAGAGGGGGAGAAGGAGAAGCAGGTTTCCTGCTGAGCAAGAAGCCTGATGTGGGGCTGGTCCCAGGACCCTGGGACCATGACTTGAGCGGAAGGCAGACGTCTAACGACTGAGCCATCCAGGTGCCCCTCCATCTCAGTTTTCATGTGCTGTTGTGGTCCTCCCTGGCTCGGGCAGAGCCTCTGTGCCTCTTGTCCTCTTCTCTCCTCTGCTGGCCCCTTGATGCTTGGTCTCAACCCAGGGCATCCTGCACCCTCCTGAGGGACTGGCCCATCACCCTATCATGGCCTCTTGCTGATAGGCTCCTAATGAGGAGACCAGAGAGGCTCTGCAGCTGCCCAGGCTTGGAGAGGAGGTAGGAGAGGACCAGAAGGAAGGAGAGGAAGCCGGAAGAGAGACCAGCCTCGCCTCTCCCTGCAGGGATTGTCCCTGCCTCCTCCCATATTCTAGGGAAGGCTATGCGGGAAGGATAGTCAGACAGCCTTCCCTTCTAGGGAAGGCTGTCGGGTAACTGGGGAGACTGGGTCCCTGGGACTTGTATGATGAGTATTTAATTCTCGGCTAGAGGCTGAGCCATTACATTGGAGAGAGGTTCTGGGTGGAGTGGCTTCCTTCAAAACAGTCTTGGCCAGCTGTCATCCACTTGAGCAAATGGACCCCTCACATGTATGCTTTCATGAAGAGTTTTTCTAACACGAGGATCTGCCGAGATGGTCCCCTGACCATCGCACAGCTCAAGAGCATCTGAACAGATTCCAAGCCCGATCCTTTCCCAAAGGACAATCGGGCATGAGCAGGCCACTGTGACATGCATGTGTAGATCATTATTCAAGCCCCCCATGGGACTTGAACTCACAACCCTGAGATCAAGACTTGAGCTTAGATCAAGAGTCAGATGCTTAACCGACTGAGCCACCCAGGCACCCCGTAGATCACTATTAAAATAAGGTATATGCCAAGAATTTAACCACTTCTTCTTACTGGAGACATTACATTCATTAACTAAATATTTTAGTTATACCAACTTCTCTAGAGATTTTCTGCAGGCTTTGTTGTTTTTTTTTTTTTTTTTTTTGGCATCAGTCTCTGGTTTGGGGATTACATTTTAAGCAGGGACTAGAGGGATGGGTAGGATTGCAATCTGATGTGGTGATTGGTGGCTGGAAACTAAAGAACTAAACACAGATGAGGGAGGGGACTTGGGAGAAGGGACAGAGAGAGCACTCCTGCATAGGCTGGGGTGGCGTTCCGGGCAGAGGACCGGACTTGGAAATTCACACAGGAGATACTACAAGCTGGAGTGGGGTTATCCGGAGAGGATTGGTGGGATATTAGGGTGGCTTCAGTGTGGGACCTTAGCTGTGGTTGGGAGGAGGAAGTGGGCCCCCGGGGTGGGAAGAGTCCACCAGAGGAGCAGGAGGGACAAGCCAAGGGCTTGGGGAACAGGCAGGTGGGGGCAGGGCTGCGAGGGAGGACTCAGAATTGCTCCCCACCCTGAAGGTTGGGCTACTCAGAGACCAGACCATCAGCAGTTCGGGAGTGGGCCTTGGGGAAGATGGTGCAGCCCTCAGGACTGGTCCTCTATAGAACTTGGAATGAATTAAACTTTCCTTCAGGCAGTTCTGCTTGCCCTTGGAACCCCAGCCTGTCACGGGGTCTCTGTCTGCTCAGGCTGCCGTCACAGTATACCATGGGCTGGGCAGCTTTAGCACCAGACATTTATTTTCTCACAGTTCTGGGCTGAAAGTCCAAGTTGAAGATGGCAGCAGGGTTGGCTTCCTCTGAGGTCTCTCTCCTTGGCTTGAAGATGGCCACCTTCTTGCTACTTCTTCCCGTGGTCGGCTCTGTGCAAACACGCCTTGCTGTCTCTCTCCCCATGAGGATGCAGTCATACTGGATTAGGGCCCAGCCTAGGACCCTTATTGTAATTTAATCCCATCTTTAAAGACCTTGTCTCCAAAGATGGTTGCATGACAAGGTACTAGGGGTTGGAATTAAGCAAATGAATTTAGGGGTGGGCACACCCCAGCTCCTACGTGTCTCGCTGTCTTGCCACCTAGGAGAATATTCCAGTTTTGGAACCAGCTTTTCTTGCTTTTGTGAATCTTGTTAGGCTAAACCCTGATAAGTGTTATCCAAAAGAGTCATGCATGATTTCTTTCTAGGGTTTAAAAATAAGGGATACTTCTCTATTGATAAATAAGGCATGCATTTACAGGCATCCTGGTAGGCAAGGAAGACTTATTTTTGACAGGTCAGAATTTCTCAGAGTTGGGGGTGGATCCAGGTTCCGTGGGGTTTAAAGCGTTTATAGAAAGTTTCTGGTACTTTCTTTTAAAAAAAAACCAGAATACAAAATGATGAATATAAAATTAAACATAGAAGGTAAAATTATTTAGAATGGAGAAAAATCACAGCAAATGATAAATCTAAAATGCCAACAAATTTCACAATTTCACAACCATAGCAAAAAATCCAGAAATTCAGCACACTAGGATAACGGCCTGACACATCTCCCCCCATTTTTTTTTCCCTGGAGGGCTTGGCACTGTATTTTTTGAATGTCTCTTCATATAACAACAATTTTGGAATATTATTCTCTTTCGAGCGAATAGAAAGAGGATTCAGTCTTCCTCCGGGTGTGGCTGAGGGATACTTGTTTCGGATTATTGGCGCTTTCGGGAAATGTCTTTCGGCTGCGAGACAGTGTGCTGGCACCTTGGGGCTGCCTCTGGAGGGCTGCCCCAGCTTGCCTTGGAGAGTTCCAGCTTTTGCCTCTCTCCAGGCACGGGCTGGTGGGTAACTGCCTCAGCAGCTGGCCCCGCTCAGCCAGGGCCGTGCGCCTCCCAACCCCGGTCCCCAAGTCCCAACACGGTTGGTCGTTAAGACTGGGCTGTGATGGTGCCCAGTATGGAGCAAAGCCAACAAGACAGACGGCTGCCGTTTGGGTCCTTCTCACCCAGACACATGGTGCGGTCGGGGCGGGCTTGTTGCTTGTTGTGCTGGCTGGTGAGGCCACAGCGGCTTCCTATCCCTTCCTATCCACGCCCATCACCAGGGCAGAGAGGGAGACCCCCAAGCCCGACGACTGTATGCTTCCAGAGTGGGCTAGGGGTGCTGCTTCCTCCGTATGTCCAGGAGGGGAACACGCAGAGCCATGGACGGGACCCAAGCAAGGGAAGGCTCTGAAGCTTCGGCTACATTAGCAGGTGCATTCTGCTCAGTAAGCCACCCTTGGCTGTCACGACCCTCTCAGCAAGTAAAGATGGATGAGGGATTTTTTTTTTCTTTCCTGAGCCTTATATGGCATCAGAGATGAGATGTGTAAATGTGTAGCTTAGTTTCTATCTCATGGTAACTGTTCAATAACTGACAGCTAATATGGTTATTAGTAAATTACCATCTGCTTTAACCATCCTCCTATGAGTTTTATCTGAACCTATGAGTCTCCCAGAGCCTGCTCAGGCTTGGGAGAACTCACGATGCTGAGGACCACTCCCGCCAGCACTCTCCGCGTTCAGCCCCCCCTTCGCTGGAACACCTCGATCAGAGATGGGGGTGTTGCTGGATGAACAGTGTGTGGATTACCTTGCAATGTCAGGATCTGGCTGGTTCATCCCCTCGGGGAGTGTTACTTGAGTGAGCCCTCCAGGGGCACCATGCCAGGGCCAGCGGGAGAAACAGAGAATGGTATCTGACTCTCGCCCTGGTCGTTGACCCGATAGTTGAGGCGATCGGACACATTGTTAATTTAGAAGCTTTGATTGCAAGACGGAAATTCGTTTCAGTAGCTTGAGGCAAAGAAGGGAACTTATTGATTCATGGGATTGAAAGATTTAGGCTAGGACTAGCTGGCTCAAGTGAGCAGAAGCCGAGAAATGGTTCAATGGAATCATTGACACTTGACCTCCCTGGCAAGTGGTTACCTGTTCAGGTACGTGTTCCCCACCTGGTGGATCCAGGCAAATTCAGTCTTAGGTCCTGGGCCTGAACATTTTAGTGGGCTGCCTGCCCGTCTAGCCCTCAGATCTGGCCAGAGAGCAGACGGGGGTGCCCTGCAAGTATAGCCTGGTCCTCCCCCACAGTGGAGGCTGTATGTGTTGTGTGCAAGTATTGTAATATACACGGCAAAGGAATGCACAGTAACTAGATGATGGGACTGTCACTGGGTATTGTAGCATTCTGTCTAAATGACACGTTTGGTCACGGTGCTTAGCAAGTGATCGAGAAATGTGTCCCGGTTTGATCTTCCACCAGACTTTAAGTTCCAGGAAGAAGTACTATTGTGTTATTATCATCATGCATATTGCTTAGCATATATAGCATTTTCGTAACTGTGTATTGAATTATTTTGCTATAGGATTTGGGGATGGGGAGGAGAAAGAGAGTGTGTGAAGTCTGCTTTGACCTGAGGGTCTAAGATTCTCAATTTCTGGAACCACAGGGCTATATTCTTTTGAAAATACAAAGCTGCCCCTTTTGTTCCTGCTTTTGTAAATTTTCAAATTAAAATGTGAAGGGAGGGGCGCCTGGGTGGCTCAGTCGTTAAGCGTCTGCCTTCGGCCCAGGTCATGATCCCAGGGTCCTGGGATCGAGCCCCACATAGGGCTCCTTGCTCGGCAGGAAGCCTGCTTCTCCCGCTTCCATTCCCTCTGCTTGTGTTCCCTCTCTCGCTGTGTTTCTCTCTGTCCAATAAATAAAATTAAAAAAAAAAAAATGTGAAGGGAGCCCTGGGTTGGTGGCCCCGTGGGAAGCCAGGGGCGGGTGACCTGCAGCCACAGAGCTGGAGTCTCCTCCTGGGGGGGCTAGCGCAGCACCGTCACCCTTGGTCCCGGTCTTCCTCAGGACAAGGGCACATGTGTGTTTCCTTGT